>MU683772.1:121658-148218 GCA_026770625.1 Nicotiana glauca
GGAACGATGCCCTTGCCACGAGTATCCGACTCCAAATGGCCCAAATCTATTCAATTCAATTTCATATTGTAAATAACATTACAATTAACTGATTCCACTAATAAAATCAAAACTAGGGCGCAAAAATAGGTAAAATGACCAAAATGCACCTCCAGCCAACGTCTTGGAATCGAATTTTTTTTAATTACATTTTCAGAACCCTCGTACTCTCACGAGTCTAATCATATAAAAATATCCCAAATTGGAGGTCAAATGCCCCCTCAAATCCTCACAATTAGGTCTAAGAACTTTACCCCAATTTTCATTCAAAAATCCGAAATTAAAGTTGAATTTGAGGTTAGATTAGTGGGTATTAATCATAAGGGAGTAAGTAATAGTTACCCAATCGTTGCCTCTGAAACTCACTCGAAAAATCTCTCAAAACCGAGCTCCCTAGCTATTGTTTTTGATAAAAATGGAAGAACCCTCATTTTGAAATATTAAGTACTGCCCAGGCATTTCTGCTTCTGCGGTCCATTAACCGCTTAAGCGATTCCGCTTCTGCGGAAAATAAGCCGCTTTTGCATCTTTTGCTGAGGGGTCAAGCTTCCGCTTTTGCAGACCAAAAACCGCTTCTGCAACTACGCTTCAGCGGAAAATATTCCGCTTCTGCGGAAATTGGACGGAAGTCCGGATTCCGCTCCTGCGGCTTCAAAGCCGCTTTTGCATCTCCACTTATGCGGATGATAGACCTCTTCTGCAGTCTCAGAGGAGGAGGCAATAAATTGCTTCTACGGCTCGAAGGCCGCTTTTGCGGAACCGCTTCTACGGTTCCCAAGCCGCAGAAGCGAAAACAACAGAAGCTGCTGCAAATTTCCTTCTAACTTCTAAAAATTAACCCGTTGAGCATCCGAAAACATCCCGGGACCCCGGGACCCCAACCAAAAACACCAATACCACCTAATACCTTATTCGAACTTGTACCAATCCTTAAATCACCCAAAACAACACCGGAACCCGATCAAATCAAGGATTCAAGCCTAAGAACTTCAAATTCTAACCAAATACGCTTTCGATAAAAAACCTAACCAAACCTAGCCCGAATGACCTGAAATTTTGCACTCACATCCCAAATGACATGACGGAGCTACAACAACTTCCGGAATTCAAATCCAACCCTCGGATCAAAAACTTACTATCGGACCGGAAACTTCAAAAATTCAAACTTCGGCATTTTAAGCCTAAAAGAGCTACGGACCTCCAAATAATATTCCGAACACGCTCCCAACCCCGAAATCACCTAACGGAGCTAACAGAACCATCAGATTTCCATTCTGAGGTCGTCTTCACACTGCTCCAAATACGGACCATTTTTCAACTCTTAAGCTCTCATTTAGGGACTAAGTGTCCCAAACACTCCGAATCCTAATACCGAACATCCCGACAAACCAAAATAGAAAAAATAAACTTAGGGAAAATAGTAAATGGGGGATCGAGGCGTAAATTCCAAAAACGACCGGCCGGGTCGTTACATCCTCCTACACTTAAACATTCGTTCGTCTTCGAACGAGCATAGAAAACATACCTGATGTAGCAAAGAGGTGAGGGTACTGGATGCGCATATCCTGCTCGGTCTCCCAAGTCGCCTCCTCGGCCAACTGACCCCGCCACTGGACCTTCACTGAAGCGATGTCCTTTGACTTCAACTTTAAGCTTTCAAAATGAGAATTTCCATTTAGATTTGACTCCAAACTTCCTGAATTTTAATTCTGACCATACACACAAGTCAATATACCTGAGATGAAGCTGCTCATGGCCTCAAACTGCTGAATGACGCGCCGGAGCTCAAAACGACCGGTTACAATCTACTCCACTTAGACATACATTCGTCCTCAAACGTGCTGAGAACTACACTGAAGTAGTTTGAAATCACTTGCTTAACACCTCATGCATCTTCCTGTGCTTCTACAACTCAGTTGAGCACATTAGCTCGATAACTCTGTAGATATACTCCTTTATTCAAGCAAATAAGCCATTAGGCCCAATTCCAACATCCGGAATTTCCTGCCAAGCATTTTCCATCCTACAACCACCATATCAATCTTCATATGCTGTACCCAAACATGACTGCATAAATTGCTGAATTCACACTTTGCATCCCTTTACTCATAGGACCACAATAACATTCTTTAAACAAAATAGTCAAAATTCCACAAATCTGATGCTCCCATTGCATCTCATGACCTACACAAGTCTTGCTCCACAAATCGAAATCCCACAAATCTGATGTCGAAATTACAACATCAATACGACGGAAGAGATGTGCCGAACTTCATAACCAACTGCCGAATCAACAATTCATTGGATCTATACTCCTGACAAGATCCATTACCTTGTCCCAAACCAGAGAATGATCTTTGCTCTATAATATACTTCATATAATCAGTTTGCACTAACCTTAAGAAAATGAAGTTTAGATCCTTTTAAGAATTTATTCACCATTTCTCTTTAATTTAAGAAATTCAAATGTTCATAGGATTACAGATATCCCAAGTATAGCATGCTTTTTGGGTCCTAGACTACCCGGACAATAGCATAATAGTAGCTACGCACGGACTCTCGTCACCTCGTGCATACGTAGCCCCCACACATAGGAGCACATAACCAATTAACTCACCTAAGGGGATAATTCCCTCTTACAAGGTTAGAAAGGAGACTCACCTCGCTCCGAAGCGCACTTCCAATATCAAGAACAAGCCCAAACCCTTAATTCGAAGCCGAACGAGAAAAAACTAATTAAAATAAAGCAAGAACTAGTCAATAAAGGCTTACAAGGTTGAACCCTAACTATTTAAGTGATTTTCCAACCTTTCCCACAAGCTTCCTAAATTCCGACCCCGGGCCCACGTGCCCGAATTCCGAGACTTTTCGAAGGAAGTTGTTCTCTATCATCTAAGGATCATAAATATATAATTTCTAGTTCATTACATAACAAATTCCATGCTTAAATCTTAGCTTTTCCAAAACCTAGGTCTAGCTCTAAACGTTGATTTTTACTAAATTTTGGTGTTTAATCTACCTAATGTTCATGTAATTTAACTCATAATGGTGGAAGATTGCTTACCTTGCAATAATATGTTGAAACCCTCTCTTTGGAACCACCAAAATCGCCCAAGTGTAGAGTATTGAATGGGGGAAATGACTTTGAATTCGGATTAAATGCATTCACTGCCTCTCAGCGATTTTCGCTTCTGCGGTACCAGGACCGCTTCTGCAGGGACCGCTTATGCGGAAACGTGCCCGCTTTTTCGAAAATGACCAAAGAAGCCTGGACCGCTTCTGCGGTCGATGGGCCGCTTCTGTGGTACTGGGCCTGGGAAGTTGGATCGCTTTTGCGGTCTGGGGTCCGCTTAAGCGGGACCGCTTCTGCGGTCAATGAGCCGCTTCTGCGGTTTCCCCTGGGCCTGGCCCCTTCCGCTTTTGCGATGAGAAGGCCGCATCTGGGTCCAAGAACTACAGATGTGGTTATGACAGAAGCAGCAAAAGCTGCAGCCCTCTCTCAATTTCTAACTTCACTCGAACCTCGCTCGTTTGAAGCTCGGGGCTCCCGAGCCCCGCCCGAACATACCGACAGGTCCAAAATCATGAGTCGAACCTACCCGAACCCTCGAAAAACTCAAAACAATGCTAAATTGAGGAATCAAACCCTAAAAACAAATGAACCAAATCATTGAACTTCAAGTTCTAAATTTTCTTCCAACGAGTCAAAACGCCCTTAAACTACTCGGATTTACACCAATTTTCACGGGTAGGTCTTAACTGATATTCTGGACCTGTACCAAGCTTCGAAATCAAAATCCGAGTGATAATAGGTGAATTTAACTACAATTAGGCCCTAAATAACCACCTTCTTGTAGAGTTTTGATGATGAAAGTGATAACAAAATGCTCTGATTAGTGCTTTTCATGCTTTGCAGGTGATGTATGACAAGAGAAGGCTATGGAGTACTTTTGGGATCAAATATGGAGAAAAAGAGGCCAATCGTAAAATTCCGCCAGGTGAATCACGAGAAGCAGCTCAAGCCAGGCTTGAAAAAGGACTGCCGTGGTTCCACCGCGACCGCGGCAGAACCGCGGTGGAAGGGGGCTGCAGACAAAGTGAGATTCAGAGAGCATGTTTGGCTGCAGTTTGACCGCGACCGCGGCAGAACCGCGGTGGGAGCGGAAAACTTCAGGGACTAAAGTATAAAACACGGGATTTTTAGCCCAAAACCCTATTTTAAACACTAGACTTCGCCCAAGAGAGGCATGTATTGTATTTTGAGAGTATTTTGGCAAGGGAAACAATTGTGAGAGATCACCAAAAACATCTTTCTTCTTTTCTTTGATTTTTCTTGCAAGTTTTATGATGAATATTGTTTTAGTTTGTTTACCCATAGTTATGAGTAGCTAAATCCTTTGTCTAAGGTTTTGATGGAACCTGTTCGGGGATGAACTTCTTGTTTATGTGAATATAAATTTCTAGTTTAAATCTCTATTTGTTCAACTATGTGTTTGTTGTAGTTAATTGACAGGATCCTCAATTAGCTATGCCTATTTACCGTGCATAACTCGGGAGAGAGTGCATATTTAGGTTATTGTTGAACACCACCACTCCCAAAGTATATGAGGGATCAATAACCGAGGGTTTAAAGGCGGGATTAGGGATAACGAAGCCTTGGGTGTAATCTAAAATGAACTGTGTTAATTAAAGCAAGCTAGTGTATCTCGGGAGAGTGCAACTAGTAAATTATTGTGATTACTCGGGAGAGATTTACGGTAAGAAGAGCGTTCATGATTGATAGAGATGTGTTGGTAAATTTGTATAAAGCATAAACAGAAGGAAATTCATAAATAGGGGAAATCATTACCTTAGCGTTTTCTCATTATTGTTTATAACCTTAGCACCCCTAGTTTACAACTGTTTATTTCTTTGCAATTTTAGTTATTAAAGACACCATCAACTGTGATTCTCAACGTTTGGGAAATTGATTCTAAGTGTTTATTAGATCTAAAGATAGTGATTGATACGTTAATTCCCTGTGGGATTCGACTCTGGGCATAATACCCCGGATTATATTTGCAACGCCCACTTAGTCTTTTTATAGACACAGTTGAGCGTGATCACCGAGCCCGATACCTAGGAAAACAATGATTTCTTGGTTTATTTAAATCTTTAAAACTTCAATTTAACAATTTCACAGAAAAATTCATTACTCGGGCTAGGGACCTCGAAATCTGATTCCGGGCATACGCCCAGGTCCCATATTTTTCCACGGATCCTCTGGGATCATCAAATCACGAATCTGAGTCCGTTTCCCAAGAAAGTTGATCGAGGTCAAACTTGAACTTTTTTAGAGAAACTTAAAGAAGCAAATGGACATATTCTTACTCCAAACTCTTCCAACTTCCGAACCACCCATCCCCGCAAGTCATAAATTAGTTAAAGCAAGTGCGGAAAGTTTTATTTAAGGGAATGGGGTTCTAAAACGCAAAACGACCAGTCGGATCGTTACATAACCCACACATCATGCTTTGTTCTCACCACTAGATCAAAGCCATATAGGTTTTTTTGTGTCTCATTATTAAATTTTATGAAAGAAGTTTAAGGATATTTTAGTATATTTTTATTTTAGGCCATTAGTTCCTTTGAGACCACATGTTATTACTTAAATTACCTTTTACTAATATATATAGAGTAATATTATTATGTGAAGTTAAAGGCTTTATGTTATTTAAAAATACTATACTATAAACAACAACGGCGAAAAAATTAGCAACAATAACTTTTAGTGGCATGTGTATATACATATGTGAGTTCCAACTTAAAAAAATAAGGCCTCTTATAAAAATTTAGATTTATGCCACTAATTTGAGTTGTCAAGATTGTGCACATGTAATTTTTTGGCTATATTGCATAAAGGTGTATACGGGTAAAACCAGGGGGAGTGAGTACCCCGATTTCCTGGTGAGGCAAATGAGGCATGACATGACTATAGGGAATCAGAATCGAAGCTAAGAGCCTCTCGCATCAAGGATCGAGCAAAATACCTGCCATCGGGGCCATCAAGAACACACACCCCGGGTCCGGTTCGAGCTCCAAGACCTCGGAGAACATTATTGTACGGCCATGCACGATTAATAAAGGGTCGTGATATTCGTGTCCTACTGGATATCATGGTGTGAATATCGGCCCGTATCAATAGTAGATCGGTGATTAGCGAAGATGAAGATTTTTACCTTTTCTTAGAATTGTACTTTGGGTAAAATTCCCCTACTATATAAAGGGGAGACAGATTATTAATTAAACACATTGTAACACGCATACCAAGGCAATATACATTTATTTTTCTCTATTTCTAAAGATTTTTGAAAGTTCTTATTTTGGTTCATAAGTTCTTTATAAGCACTGGTCCGGAATCGAAGTTGAGCTCTTTGTTAAGACTTTAACTGAGCCTGGATTCAGTATCATCATTGGTTTGGTTATTTACTCTATCTTTTAATTGTTTATCTAACGTCATTAATCACTCATAATTAATTAGGCCATGTATCCTTAAAATCGCGTACAAAATTAATTGTTTTCCATTTTTAAGGCTAAACAGTTTGGCGCCCATCGTGCGACTAAGGATAATAGTGGTACGTCGATACAAATTTCCATAAAATACTATATTTTATGCTTGTTATATAAAATTTTAATTTTAGATCTACCTAAGGATGTTGAACTCTCAGTCTGCTCACTTCAACGTTGATATTGAGCCTAGCCCTCATGGCGAAAATAACAATATAGCACCTAGCAACAAAGTGCCTCCTGTTGATCCCAATGGATCCCTAGTTGCAAACCCAATCGATGCCAACACGCATGTGGCCATTGACACCAACCTACTGACCGACCCTGAGAACAGTGTTTGCAGAGGAGCTTGACCAACGACTCGAGTTACGTCCAAAGGTGAAGGCAATGAGTTTAATCTATGGGCGATCTCCGAAATATTACAAGCTCAACAGACAGCAATAGCACAGATGCAGAATCAAAGCTGCTCCCCAGCACAGTTAAGCCCAAAAAATTTCGGAAAAACACCTAAAGGAATGAGCAATCCACGGAGAGGCGGGGTGAAACTGAGCCCGACACCAACCCAAAAATCATTAAGATGCTCGAGAAACTGACAAAGCGGGTGGAATCGGGGGAAAAGAATATTAAGGCCAACAACAAAAAGGTGGAGCCTATAACTCCAGAGTTGATAAAATCCTTGGTGCGCCCCCGATATTGAAAGGCCTGGACTCCAAGAAATTTTTCCAAAAGCCTTTCCGCCCGAGTGCAGCACCGAAGCCAATACTGAAGAAGTTTCGTATGCCCGAAATTCTGAAGTATAGTAGAACTACGGATCCAAATGAACACGTGTTCCATAAAGGGAAACAACTTATAAGATGACAAAATCGAGTTGGTTTTGCTGAAAAAATTTGGAGAAACCTTGTCAAAAGCAGCAATGATATGGTATCGCAACTTACCCCTTAATTCTATTGATTCGTTTACTATGCTTGCAGATGCCTTTGTGAAAGAGCACGCTAGGGCCATCAAGGTCGAGACAAGGAAATCGGACATTTTCAAAGTAAAAAAAAGATATAATGAAAGGCTCAGGGAATTCATGTCGAGGTTTCAAATGGAATGAATGAATCTGCCACTGGTCATGGACAATTAGGCTATTAAGGCTTTCATTCAAGGGCTCAACCCCCGAAGCTCCTTGTTTTCACAACAGTTGAAATAGAATTTGATAGCATACCCGGTGGTAACTTGGGCCAATGTCCATAATAGGTACCAATCAAAAATCAAAGTCGAGGACGATCAGCTCGGGGCCCCCTCCGGGTCTGTTTATCCCACCAAAACTAATGCGGGTCTAGTAGAGTCATCAATCATGAACCAAGACCGAACGGGGACTAGTATCAAGAGAATAATGGATACCGAAGGGGTAATAGATCTAGGTATAACCCTACGAGAAATGAAAAAAGGAATGATCGAAACCATAGTAGTCGAGGAATCATGAGTAAGAACGATTTTGATAGGACACTCAGGGCTAGGGAGGCATCGAGGTTATCAGAATACAACTTCAGTTTGACTGTTGCAATCATCATATCTGCCACGGGTGCATCAAAGATACCAAATGGCCTCGAACATTGCAGTCTGACCCTAACTTGATGTGTAAGTACCATGGCACTCACGGCCATAGAACCGAGGATTGCCTACAATTGAGAGAAGAGGTGTCCCGGTTATTCAATAAAGGCAATCTCTGGGAATTTCTTAGTGATCGAGCCAAAAATCACTTCAGGAATAGGGACTCCAACAAATAGACCGAACAAGAGGAACCTCAGCACGTCATTAACATGATCATTGGTGGAGTCGACGTCCCCCAGGGACCGACGATAAAGCTCACCAAGGTGTCCATCACAAGGGAAAAACGAACCCGAGATTATGTCCTGGAGGGGACCATTTCATTCAACGACGAGGAAGCAGAAGGCATCGTACAACCACATAATGACGCAATGGTAATATCTATACTTATAAATAAATCTCGAGTTAAACGTGCGTTGATTGATCCAGGTAGCTCAACCAACATCATCAAATCGAGGTTTTTAGAGCAATTGGGTCTATAAGACCAAATAGTACATGCAGTCCGGATTTTAAACGAATTCAACATTACAGACAAAACTACTAAAGTAGAGATAACCCTATCGATGAATACCGTCGGGACCATTCAAGAAACGAAGTTCTATGTGATCAAAGTAGATGTGAGATATAACGCACTATTCAGAAGGTCATGGATTCACAGCATAAGGGCAATGTCCTCGACACTACACCAGGCAATGAAGTTCCCCACACCGGGAGGGATCAAGATAATTTATAGAGAGTAGCCGGCCGCAAAAGAAATATTAGCGATCGATGAGGTGATACCAATGCCACAATCTTGACATCAAAGAACACGGAGCCGGTTAGGAAGGAAAAAACTGAATAGCAATCACCGTACCAGCCCCGACCGAACCGAAAAAGCAAGAAGCCGGCGAGGATGATGTTTACGGAATCCCTAGGTCGTTCATCGCTCCTGATGATTCTGATGCCACAAAATTAACGATCGATGATATGGAGAAAGTCGTATGATCAAACACTTGCTCGATTGAAAGGTATACCTAGGTACGGGGTTAACTCCCGAGATCAGGAAAAAACTCATTGAATTCCTTGTAGCTAACATAGATTTTTTCGCTTGGTCCCATCTTTATATGACATGGATCCCGCTAGAAATAACCATTTATAAGCTAAGCTTAGATCTGAAGTTCCACCCGGTTAAACAGAAGAGGAGGCATTAATCCAAAGTCAAGCATGCATTCATCAAAGACAAGGTATCCAAAATCCTTAAAATAGGTTCCATTCAGGAAGTTAAGTACCCGGATTGGTTAGCTAACAAAGTGGTAGAGCCTAAAAAGGGGCATAAGTTAAGAATGTGCATAGAGTACAAAGACTTGTGTTAGTTTGATAGTTAAATAGTAGTAAATAACTCTAATCTCATATGCATTATGAGTAGGACATGTATTATATATAAATAGGGATCATTATATCATTGTCATAATTAATCAATAATATTTTCTCCCATGCATTCTCACATGGTATCAGAGCTTCAGTGAGAAAATTATCGCTTTGCATCATTCCAGCGGCCTCCGAGAAGAAACACCTCGTTGTCGTGCAATTTTTCGGCTGCTTAAGAGGTTGTCCGTCACAAAAATCCATTTTCATCAGTATTGTGCAAAAACCAACACCACCACGAAGTAGATCGGCCTCCGGTGACCAACGTATAAAAAATTCTCCGTCAGAAGACCCCCCCACGCGTCGCCAGTAGAAATTTTCCAGTGAAGCTCCGACGCTCATGCGACGGTGCGTGATAGCATTTTCGGCCATTTTTTTGCAAAATTCTTTCAGGACAACTTTCTCTCCTCACAATTCTGAGCCTACCCATCTAGTTCAAATCAAATTTCGACCACTTTGAGTTTTTTCCGACGAGCTACAGTGATTTTTCCGGCATGAACAGTGATCCCCTGAAAATTTTTGCTTTTTTCAGCACGATATTATAGTGGCATTTGTATCGGAAGCATTTAAATCACAATCCGTTGGATCCAATGCATTGAATCCCATCCAGATGGTTTCATTATCGGACTATATTGAGTTCCTTCAGTACAAAGCACGTAAACAGACATCTTCAGGATTAACCTCAGTTGTTCCAACAAATAGCAGCATGACTTGTGTCTCCCAATCTTCACCTTCTGAGTCTTGGGTCATTGATTTAGGTGTATCTAATTATATTTCTGGTAACAAATCTCTATTTACTAGTATTTAATATTCTCAATCTCTTCCAACAGTCATAATGGCCAATGGGTCTCAAGCCATGGAAACTGCAATAGGTTAAGCAAGTCCACTTCCTTTCTTACCTTTAGACTCTGTTCTTTATGTTCCTGGCAGTCCTTTAATCTCGTAGCCGTTAGTCTCTTAGCCAAATCCCTTAAATCTGCTATTTTATTTCTTGATGACCTTGTTTTTATACAAGAATGCATTACAGGGTAGATCATTGGTACCGGACGTGAATCAGATGGACTTTATTACCTTATCCTTGCAAAATAACATGGACTCGCATCTTGTCTTCCTCCAATAACTTTTCCCGTTACTGATTCACTAGATTTATCAGATAAACGGTTAGGACATCCCAGTTTTTCAAAATTTAGAAAATGGTACCTGGCTTATCTCACTTGTCCACTATAGAGTGTGAATCATGTCAGCTCGGTAAGCATACCCGCTCCCATTTCCCGCGATGTCTTGATAATCGAGCAGAGTCACCTTTTACTTTAGTCCATTTAGATGTTTGGGGTCCTAGTCGGGTTAGTTCTAACTTAGGATTCTGCTACTTTGACAGTTTCATTGATGATTATTCCAAGTGCACTTGGATATTTTTGACGAAAAATCGATCTGAGTTGTTTTCTATTTTTCAAACCTTCCACGCTAAAATTCAGAATTAATTTGGGGTTTCTATCCGTATATTTCGTAGTGATAATGCCCTAGAGTATTTGTCTTCCCCATTCCAGCAGTTTATGAACTCCCATGGTATTATTCATCAAACATCTTATCGTATACATCCCAACAAAATGGGGTAGCTGAAGAAAGAATAGACATCTTATTGAAATTGTTCGTACTTTACTCATACAATCTCATGTTCCGCCACATTTTTGGGGATATGCAGTTCTTACATCTTGTTATCTTATTAATCGTATGCCATCTCCAGCTATCCAAAATCAAGTTCCATTCTCTGTCATGTTTCCCCACTTACCTTTGTTCTCTCTTCCACTCCGTGTCTTTGGGAGTACGTGCTTTGTTCATGACCTTACTCCAGGAAAAGATAAGTTAGCTCCTCGTGCTCTTAAGTGCATATTTCTGGTTTACTCAAGAACACAAAAGGGATATCGATGTTATTCTCTTGACCTTCAATGATCTTATCTGCTGATGTTACCTTCTTTGAAACCCAATCATACTTCACAGGTCCAATTAATCACTTAGATATTTCTGAGGTGCTACCAGTTCCTTCTTTTGGAGATTGAGTCCCTATCTCACATTCATCTTCCTCCATAGCTCCACCATATACAGTTCCAATTGTAGCTCCACCACCTATAGCTCCAGTGCCACTACCGAGTCCAGTGCCACCACCTATTCCAGTTCCACCAACTATAGCTCCAGTGCCACCACTTAGTCCAATTCAACCTTCTACAGCTCCACCTCTCCTGACTTATCATCATTGTCCGCACCCAGCATTAGGCCCAGCTGATTCACATCCTGCACCTGACCCTAATAATACTACAGACTTCTCTCCTTTTAATCAACGAAAAGGTATACGGTCCATACTTAATCCTAATCTTCATTATGTCGATTTAAGTTACCATCGTCTCTAACCATCCCATTGTGCAGTTATGTCATCTTTGTCCTCTGTTTCCATCCCTAAGTCTATAGGTGAAGCACTGTATCATCCCGGATGGAGACAAACTATGATTGACGAGATGTTTGCTTTACATATGAGTGGTACTTGGGAGCTTGTTCCTCTTCCTTCGGGTAAATCAATTGTTGGTTATCGTTCGGTGTATGCAGTCAAAGTTGGTCCAGATGGCCAGGTTGATCGAGTTAAGGCTTGTCTTGCTACCAAAGGATATACTCAGATATTTGGACTCGATTATAGTGATATTTTTTCTCCCATGGATAAGATTTCATCAGTCCGCCTTTTTCTATCCATGGTTGTTGTTCGCCATTGGCCTCTCTATCAGTTGGACATTAAGAATGCTTTTCTTTACGGTGACCTTGAGGATGAGGTTTATATGGAGCAACCACCTGATTTTGTTGCTTAGGGAAGTCTATTGATCTTGTATGTCGGTTGTGAAGGTTCCTCTATGGTCTAAAGCAGTCTCCTCGAGCCTGGTTTGGTAAGTTCAGCACAATTATTCAGGTGTTTGGCATGACTCGTAGTGAAGCTGATCACTTTATATTTTATCATTCTACTTTAAATCTCTGTATTTATCTGGTCGCTTATGTTGACAATATTGTTATTACCGGCAATGATCAGGATGGTATTAGTAAGTTGAAGCAACTTGCACTTTCAGACTAAGGATCTGGGCAGATTAAAGTACTTTCTGGGTATTGAGGTCGCTCAGTCTAGCTCAGGTATTGTGATCTGACAACGGAAGTATGCCTTAGATATTCTTGAGGATATAGGAATGATAGGTTGTAGACATGTTGACACTCTGATGGATCCGAATTCTAAACTTCTGCCAGGACAGGGGAGCCTCTTAGCGATCCTGATATAGGCGATTTGTTGGTAAATTAAATTACCTCATAGTGACTCGACCTGATATTTCCTTTCTTGTGAGTGTTGTGAGTCAGTTTATAGATTCTCCTTGTGATAGTCATTGGGATGTAGTTGTCTGTATTCTTCGGTATATAAAATCAGCTCCAGGCAAAGGCTTATTGTTTGAGGATCGAGGTCATGAGTAGATCGTTGGATATGCAGATGCTGATTGGGCAGGATCACCTTCTGATAGAAGTTATACGTCTGCATATTGTGTCTTAGTAGAGTGTCTTGAAAGAGCAAGAAATAGAATGTGGTTGCTCGGTCTAGTGCAGAAGCAGAATATCGAGCAATGGCTATGGCGACATGTGAGCTAATTTAGATCAAACAGTTGCTCAAAGAGTTGAAATTCGGTGAGATTAGTCAGATGGGACTTGTGTATTATAATCAAGCTGCTCTTAATATTGTGTCCAATCCAGTTTTCCATGAGAGAACTAAACACTTTCGAGATTGGTTGTCACTTTGTTAGAGAAAAGATACTCTCAGGAGATATTGCTACAAAATTTGTGAATTCGAATGATCAGCTTGCTGATATTTTCACCAAGTCCTTCACTGGTCCTCGTATTAGTTATATATGTAACAAGCTCGGTACATATGATTTATATGCACCGGTTTGAGGGGAGTGTTAGTTTGATAGTTAAATAGTAGTAAATAACCCTAATCACATATGTATTAGGAGTAGGACATGTATTATATATAAATAGGGCTTATTGTATCATTTTCGTAATTAATCAATAATATTTTCTCCCGTGCATCTAATGACTCTTTTCCTTTGCCTAACATCAATCGCATGATCGATGCGACAACCGGGCATGAGATACTCAGCTTTCTCGATGCCTACTCTAAGTAAAACCAAATTTGGATGGACACGGGCGATCAGAAAAACTTCTTTTATCACTAAATTTGGCACCTATTGTTATAACGCAATGTCGTTCGGACTAAAAAACATTGGTGCCACTTATCAGCGCCCAATAAACCGTATGTTCGAAGAACAAATAGGAAAATAAATGGAAGTTACTATTGATGACATGTTAGTTAAGTTCCTGTAAGCAGAGGACCATTTGAAACATTTGTAGAAAACCTATACCATACTGAAGAGATACAACATGAAGCTGAACCCGAAAAATGCGCATTTGGGGTCGGATCTAGTAAGTTCCTTGGATTCATGGTGTCCTATCGAGGAATTGAGATCAATCTCGACAAAATCAAATCTCTAGAATACATTACCATGGTTGACAATATCAAGGTCGTTCAGAGGCTAACCGGGCGCAGATCCATCCTGGGTCGTTCATATCAAGGTCTTCCGATAAGAGCCATCAGCATTTCTCATTATTGAAGAAGAATAATTTTTCATGGACCCCAAAATGCCAATAACTTTGGAAGAACTCAAACGGTACCTTTCGAGTCCAACCTTGCTCGATACTTCGAAGGTAGATGAGCAGTTGTACCTGTACTTGGCGATATCCGAGGTAGCGGTAAGTGGATTCCTAGTCTGGGAAGAGGAAGGTATGCAATTTCCTATATATTATGTTAACAGAGCCCTAGGCGAGGCAAAAACAAGGTATCCTCACTTGGAAAAATGGGCGCTCGCATTGCTAAGCGCCTTCAAAAAATTAAAGTCGTATTTTCAATGCCACCTAATATGCGTCGGAACTTCTTACCCACTAAGGAATATAATGCACAAACCCAAGATCTCAGGTCGGTTGGCCAAATGGGTTGTAGAAATTAGCGGGTACAAAATGGAACATCGACCCCGAACTACTATCAAATCATAAATTTGGCAGACTTCGTGGCTGACTTTACGCCGGCCTTAATACCCGAAGTTGAAAAGGAATTGTTGTTAACCTTGGGGACTTCCTCCGTAACCTAGACCCTCTTTACGGACGGTTCCTGGGACGCAAAGGGATCCGAACTCGGCATCGTGTTGAAGCCACCTACGGGTAACGTAGTTAGGCAATCTATTAGAACTGTAACATTGACTAACAATAAGGCCAAGTATGAGTCCATGATTGTAGGTCTATTGGCTAAAAGCCTGGGGGCCGAGGTGGTCAAAGCTAAGTGCGATTCCCTCCTTGTAGTAAATCAAGTCAATGGGATGTTCAGAGTAAAAGAGGAATGAATGCAAATGTATTTAGACAAATTATAGGTAACACTGCATCAATTCAAGGAATGTACCCTACAGCACGTACCCTGAGATAAAAATAGCGAGGCCGATGCTCTGGCTAACTTGGGGTCATCAGTTGATGACGATGGATCAACTCACGAATGGTCGTACAACTTATGAAATAAGTAGTGGAAGAAGGCCATGCTGAGATAAACTCAACAAGTTTAACTTGGGATTGGAGAAACAAGTACATAGACTACTTGAAAACTGGGAAGTTGCCCCTCGGATCCTAAAGAATTGAGAGCTCTACACACAAAGGCGGCTAGGTTTAGCCTGTCCAAAGGGACTCTGTTTGGAAGATGTTAGACAACCCACTTTCCATATGATTGGAACTAGGAGATACATAATACGTTTTAAAAGAAGTTTATGAAGGTACTTGCAAGAATCACTCGGGGGAAGAATCTTTGGTTCGTAAGATAATCAGGGCCCGCTATTACTGGGTCGACATGGAGAATGACTTTGTACGAAGATGTGACGGCTGTTAGAGACATGCACCGATGATCCACCAACCTGGAGAGCTACTACATTCGGTATTGTCACCTTGGCCATTCATGAAGTGGGGAATGGACATTGTCGGTCCCCTGTCATGGGCACCTAGTAAGGCTCAATTCATATTGTTTATGACCGATTATTTCTGTAAATGGGTTGAGGCTCAAGAATTCAAGAAGGTCGGGGAAAAAAGTCATTGACTTCATTTGGGACCACATAACATGCCAGTTCGGATACCTGCCGAGATCGTGTGTGATAACGGGAAGAAGTTCATCGGCAACAAAGTAAATAAGTTTTTTGAAAATCACAAGATCAAAAAGATATTGTCAACACCCTATCACTCTAGTGGGAATGGACAAGCGGAATTAACAAATAATACTATACTTCAAAACCTAAAGAAGAGATTGATCGGTGCCAAAGGAAAATGGAAGGCAATTCTGCCCAAAATCTTGTGGACATATCGTACAACCTCAAAATCTAGTACCGACGCCACTCCGTTTTCATTGGTCTATGGTGTAGAAGCACTAATACCGGTCGAAGTGGGAGAGCCGAGCCTTAGTTTTTAATATAAGACCAAAGAATCAAACGGTGAGGCTATAAGCACGAGCTAGAACTATTGGATGAAAGGAGCTAGGCCGCCTTACTCCGATTAGCTGCCCAAAAACAGCGGATAGAATGGTATTACAACCGAAGAGCCAACCTCCAACACTTCAAGATCCATGACTTGATGTTAAGAAAAGTAACACTGCACACCCAAAACCCGAACGAGGGGAAACTAGGGCCAAAGAAGGTCCATATTGAGTCATCGGGAATACCGACAAAGGCTTGTACAAACTGGAAGTAGGAAACGATGCACAACTACCAAACAACTGGAACGTGACGCACTTAAAGCGGTATTACTTCTAAGGTTAGATTTCATTTACCTTTTTATAATATTGTAAATCAGAACTAACACTTGCAAGCGACAACCAAAGAAGAATGTGACAATTAGGTCTGAAAGCACGCGTTGCACTCTTTTTCCCTTGAACCGGTTTTGTCCCAAATGGATTTTCTGGCAAGGTTTTTAACGAGGCAACATTAAATCGTGCTATCTTAGATTCAAGACCGATTTTTATAGATCTTAAATACTCATGTCTTATGTTTTGATGATCTAACAAACTTTCTGATAAGAACCAGTTATGGAACCTGACCTACTTTGGATTGCTTCAAACCCTAACGAACTCCAGTAAAAGTTGAATTGCTACAGATAAAGGAGCTAGGAAACAAACAAGGACCTGATACTCCTGTGGTTCCTATATAGCAGCACAAAGTGATTTAGACACAGCTGGAACTGAAGTGACTGGCGGCACTATTTCTGCCACACTGCACCACACTGTCAGCCCACTCATTCTCTAACCAAACAAAGTACTCACATCATTTCAAGTGATGCGATCAAGATGAACCAAAGGGACTTTTATATAAAACATCATTGAAATGTTTTAGTATCATCATTCAAGCCTTTAGAAAAAAATAGAAAAGATCAGTCTCTCAAGCTTGAAGAACAAGGTTGAATGCCACTACGGACCAGTTCCTAAATGATTGACGATTGTTGTCCTAGTTGAGTTGTAACCTTGTTATTGCACTTACAATATCTCCTAATTTTCTTACTTAGAAGTTTACTAATTAGGAACTTTCTTGTAAATCCTCAAACTCATTGATTTTAGGTTATGGCTAGATTTAGTCATAAAGACAAGTCTTTGTAATCGTAGTATTGCAAAGTGGCTTATGGTGACAGCAACACAAGTTAGAAAAAGCCTTTGTAACTAGGATAGTCATAAAGTCGCTTATGGTAAAAGTGCCACAAGTTAGTTTGAAGTCTTTACAATCGGAAGCATTGTAAAATGTCTTGTAATAGATAAGATTACAAGTTAGTGAAGTTAAAAGCCTACAAGGTAGGTCGTGGTTTTTTTGATCCCCTTGTGCGGGATTTTTCCATGTAAATATCCTCTGCCTCATTTACTTAATGTCTTACTAAGTGCTCTAAGCAGAAACTTGTAGAGGACCAGGTACTATAAGATTTGGTGGACCCATACAAACTAACAATTGGTATCAGAGCGAGTTCCACCTAGGAATGATCCTCATAATGGCTCCACTAAATTTTGAAGAAGGCGAATCCATATACCATCCACCCAAGTTTGATGGGAAATATTATTGGTGGTGGAAATCTAGAATGAATGATTTAATCATGGCTGAGGATTTTGAGATTTGGGATGTTATTTGTGATGATCCGTTTGTTCCAATCAAAGTACAAAATGAAAATTCAGTTTTAATAAAAAGGACCAGCGAAGAATACACTGAAGTAGACAAAGAAGCGATGGAGAAGAATGCTCATGCCAAGAAAATCCTGGTAGATGGTTTGGAACCTAAAGAGTATGAAAAAATTTCTACATACGACACTGTCAAGGAAATATGGGAGGCTTTGCAAATGGCTCATGAGGGAACTATACAAGTAAAACTAGAAAAATCTAACACTGATAATAGTTCTACAATGGCAGTTGAAGGCGAGAAGACTGGATATGACCCAGCGCTTGCCTTGATGGCTCAATCAAACAACGATGAAGACAATGGCAATGAAGAGGTAACCTTCAAGGATGTTTAGAGAAATCTGAAATCCTATTCTCCAAAAAAACTCATATGTTTAGCCGATGTTTTAATTACTACATTTTGTAGTCTTGCGGAGGATAGGGATTCCTTGTTCTTAGAACTAGAAGAATCTGAACATATTAGAAAAGACTTAGTTGCTGCAATTTCTGATAAAACGAAAGCCATTGAAAGCCCTGAAAGAGGAAAGGAGATAGTGAATGAGGAATATTCTAGGCTTGAAGATGTGAGTGAGAAATATTCTAGGCTTAAAGATGAGGTGAAGGCCTTGAGATGTAGGATGAGTGCTGAAATTGAGAAAAACGAGTTCATCCAAGCCAATCTAGAAAAAGTAATGAATGATCTTAAAAAGTCTCTAAAGTGGACCTGGTCTGTAGAAGCTACCACGACCTTGTTCACTAATGACAGTGAAAAAGGGCGGGGAGCAGGGTTCCCAAGGAAGAAAGATCCTCACAACCCTCACAGTAAGAGCGCCACTGCATCTGATAATTGACCTTGTACCCAATGAGAGAACATTGGGCACTCCATGGAAGGTGTCCAGGCCAAGAATCAGTCAGTATAAAAAGATAAAGTGGTTGCTGAAACTGTGATCACAAAAGAGGGACCAGGTTCCACTCACAGAAAGTGCACATTACCTGTATGGACCAAGAGAGCTCTTATTCATCTTCTTAGTTATTATAAGGGACCCAAACTTGTTTGGGTTCCTAAAACTAACTCCTAATTTTCTTGTGCAGGGAAAAATGAAGGGAAGTGGTCAACAATGGTTCATGGATAGTGGATGTTCGAAACACATGACTGGGAATACCATAGATTTTCTTTCACTAAAAGCCCTGTAGGGAGGGAGTGTATCCTTTGGAAATGGCAAAAAGGGATACATTCTTGGAGTTGTAAAAGTTAGGAAGTCACTTACTCACTCTATTGAAAATGTGTACTGTCACACCTCCTTTTTCGCTACTTCCCGTGAAGGGTATAATAAAAGGAGTTTTTCCAATTAAAGGACAATCGAAACGGGATTCGTTTATTAAGAGATTCAGAGTCGCCACTTGGGAGATTTATAGTGTCCCAAGTCACCGGTTTGAATCCGAATCGAGGAAAGGGTTTGACTCTATATTACAGTCGCGAACCAGAAATTCGGGTAAGGAATTCTGTTAACCCGGAAGAAGGGGTTAGGCACTCCCGAGCTCCATGGTTCTAGCACGGTCGCTCACCTGCTATATTTGGCTAAAATATGATATTTTATACATGTTAAAACCTATAGTGCAATTTTAGAATTATTTACCGCTTTTAGTCAAAAACATCGTTTAAGAACGTATTTTTGGATCACGTCACATGAAA
The DNA here is from genome assembly GCA_026770625.1 of Nicotiana glauca. NCBI lineage: Eukaryota > Viridiplantae > Streptophyta > Magnoliopsida > Solanales > Solanaceae > Nicotiana > Nicotiana glauca. The sequence continues at coordinate 141,218 of MU683772.1, forward strand.
TGCACCCGGATCCTCGACACATTCTTATTCAACATTTTGGGATTTGGATTTAGGTCGCATGAAATGCACACCCGTGTTTAAGAAGGTAAAATTATCAAAAAGCGTGTTATTATCTTTGCGGGAGGCCATGAAATTCACTAAACGGCATGCCCGAATTCTAAGTATTTTAATATAAGCATTTAATAAGGGCCCCACAATTTATATAGTTTGTTCGGCGAGGCTCGTCTCATTTTATTTAAAAGACAAGTCCTAAAGTAAATTATAATTTTCTATTTTTATTTGTCTCTAATAATAATATGAAAAGTCCTAGCTAATTAATGTTATAACATTCGGGCCCAAAGTTCAAGTCCGGATTCAAACAAAAGGAATAGACCTCTTAATTTGAACCCGCTACTTAACTCGAGAACCTAATGTTACAAATTAGATTTAATGAACTTAAGAGAATTTATCCTCCTGCACACTTGGGCTTCGCATTTAGCCCAGTAAGAAGAAATTTCAATCAATTTTGATGAGAAATATCCAGCAATAGGCCTGAACTCAGGCCGAATTGATAGAAGGGGACTGTTTGACATTGGGCCCTAGACAGAATTAGGCCCAAGTCTGATTCCCACTGAGGCATTCACGTTTGGACTTCCAAATGGTCCAAAGTCTCTCTCTCTCCATTTTACCTTTAACCTTCTAGCATCAATTCACGATGAATTCCACATCCAGGCTCACATGAATAATTCAACTCTATGACAATTGCAGCTTATTTGTTTGGTCGTTCAACGGAATTACTACAATGACTATATAAACAGGTCAACCTATTGAATTGATGCATTTTGAAATTATATCCTAGGGAATTCCAAGTATAGAATAAATCAGTGTAGGAGAAGTGAATCCAACAACACACTTGATACTACAATTAGGGCCCATTTTTACACCAATACCAACTCTCAATCGATTTTGAATTTAATTTCATTCTAGCAGCTCAAATATTCAATTATTAACACAAGTGCATATCACAGATTCTCGAATCAATTTGCAGTTTCAGCTTATCTTCTAGCTCGAAACATTTAAATTAAACGGACGAACTAAATTATACTATCGCTAATGCCATCCCAAATGTAACACTCCAAAAGTCCATTACAGTCCTGTTATTACAAATTATCAGAAGTCGTAAGTCATCAAGTGTCAAATGATGTTACTACACGATCTAGCATGTAAACTAATGTGTACATAAGCATTAACATGAGCAAACTTCCATATGAAAAATATATATGAATGAATAGAAATCTAAACACTTCAAGCGCTTAAATCAGCCTTTTATTTCAACAAAACTTCAGTTACTACTTTCCTGAATTTTTGGCCATTGGAGATTAAGTAAGTACCTGGAAATGAAGAAAAGTGGGAGGATAAGGAGTCAGCAGTGTAGACAACAATTAACAGCAATTGGATTTTCAACAGCAGCACCAAAATCACTCTCAAAGCCAGAATCAATTCAAAAATAGCCCAGGAATAGATCACATAAGCATAAAGCCACTAGACAACCAAAACAAATTGATTGAAACCAAATCCAAACTTCAAATTAACCCAAGAAAGATTCTGAGGCTCTAAAACAAAGACTCAAGGAGTTTCACGCCATTTCCAGTTTATCCATGCTAAAAACTCGAAATAACAGCCAAAACTTAAATTGAATTAAGGAACTTCGACAGAATAGAAAATTATTTTTTACTTTTGGAGATTTTCTGAGAGGAGAAAGAGAATTTCAGAATTTCAGCTCCAGATTTTGAATCGGGAATTCAAATTTAAGCTTCTAGAACTATAGACTATTTTGGGGGAATTTTGAGGCTCCAAAGCTTGTTCTTCAAGGCACTAGGGGCTGCTTTTTATAGGCAAAGATGAGGGCACCCCCCAATTTTCTATTTTCCTCTTAGTCCCTATTTTATTTTCAGATTAGTCCTCTCTTTACTGACTTGTTTCTCAAGTTAACACACTAAAATTACTGAACCTTACACTAAAGCCCGACTTTGGAAGGTCCTAGAAGATTCTAGTTCCAATTACCATGTGCCACCCAATCCTAAATATCTAAGCTACCCTTTAATTCAACCTGAAATTACTGCCTAGCCTAACTAAGCCTCAGCCCCTTTTATCCCTGAAATTGTTAACCATGCTAACTATTCTAACCCTTCTAACTGACCATGGTTAATTAACTCCCAAACTAAGAGTTAATCAGCTATATCCAAACAACTAGACTAATTGAAACTAACTGAAATGATTATACTAAACTAAAAATATTAATGGAAATGAACACAATTATACTAAACTAACAGATTTAACCATGAATGACAATTAAGCTAGCAATATTAAAAATAAAATTTAATCATCCCTTATACTAAATCAAAAAATTGAAGTGATATCTACTGAATTAAAAGCTAATAATCACAAAACAATAATTAAACTAAAACCTAAACTTAAATTGAACTAAACTAAGATGGATTAACTCGAGTGATTGACTATTGTGACCCGGGATGAACCCAAATAAGCACAGAAGAATGGAAAACAAATAAAACTATACTCAAATTGATTAAAACAATTAATTAATTAAAAAGAACACTAAGAACGCCTAAGGAAAACTTACCGACCATTTTTCGGATTTAAGATTTGACTAACTCCAATGAGATTCGAGGGCCAATGAAGGTGGATTCATCACGAGGGAAGCAAGGAGGCCATGTGGTATAATTTGGTGTAGTTTGGAGAAGCTAGGGTTTTGGCCGGAACTTCAAATTGATATTCGAGAAGTTCCGGCTATATTCGAGGAAAACTGGGGCTGGATATGGGGAGAGGAAGAGGAGAGGAACCTAGGGTGTTAATTTGGGCAGGATTGGGTCACCTAGGGTTTTGGTCGGAGAATTTCGATTCAAGATTCGAATCGTTCGGCTGGGATTTGAGTAAAATTATGCCCAGATATGGAAAGAGGATATGGAGAGGCATCTGTGGTGTAATTTTGGGCTTCATTAATCGCCACCGGCGGAGGCGATTTTCGGCCGGCGGTGGACGGTGGCGGAACAAGAGTACGAGGAAGATGAAATTTTGTCTAGGGTTAATGAATATTTTTCGGATATTTTTATTTAATCAACGAGATGGAATCACGGCCGTTGGATTAGATTAACGGATGGCCCAGATTCAATTGACACGATGCGACGTCGTTTTTGGGGGATGAGGAACCGGACCGGGTAACTGGGAGATTGGGCTGTGGACTGAGCGGTATGGGTCCGGTTTGGGCGTTTATGTGTCTGGGCTAGGATTAATTACAATGGCCCAATTTGTATTTAACTAAACAAGACCTCTATTTTTTATTGTTTTCTTTTTTTTTTTTTTGGTTTTCATTTTGTATTTATATTTTCTTCTGATTTTATTAAAATGCAAAATTAAAATAAAGACCTAATTTATTTCCAAAATTAAGCTAATTAATTCCTAAAAATTAATTAAGTCCTATTTAAAAGTAAACTCATGACAAATTCAATAATTAACAATTAAAAAAATGCAAAATGGACTAATTTTTGTTATTTTCTTTATATTTTGTTTTAGAAACGACTTAACTACTAATAAATCCTAAAATATGAAATTAAATTTTAGATGCAAATGTCAAGTGTATTTTTTATATTTTTTTATATGAATTAAAACACACAAATAAAATGCAAACAACTAACATAAAATGTCACAAAAATCCACAAAAATACAAAATAATGAAAGAAATTATTTTGTTTGAATTTTTGGGAATAATTCATATAGGGCAAAAATCACGTGCTCACAGCTGCCCCTCTTTGCCCGGAAACGCGAAGAGTTCCCGTGCAAAGATAAGTGAGCGGAAACGAGTGATTTTTGCCCGTTTGAATATTCCGTGTGAAGCATTTTTGAAAAGTTTGACCGCACCCTGCTTCGGAGGTTTCCTACATATCCTTGGCTAAAAAGGAATCAGGTCAGTGTAGTTCAGGAAGGTTTGGTAGCTGGGACTACCAGGAGCTGTGATTTCACTGCTGTTGCTACTGCTACTGCTCGTTGAACTCCTTATTACACCGTGTTAAAATAAAAAAAATTAGCCTAAGCTATGATCTATGAATTACAAAAAGGTCCTATCTATGTCTTCAAGCTTGCTCTTGTGTTGCCTTGAACTTGTATTCTTTCCTTGCATTGATTGGAGATGTTTTGCCATTCCTCCGAGTGATGCTTGACTGCTGAAATTTGAAATATGTGCCTCTATTCTCCAGGCGGGTTCCTGATTGCTGACGCTTGAAACTTGTTCTCTAGGTGGGCTCCTGACTACGATGCTTGAAAAGTATTCCCTTGTTCTCCAGGTGGGCTCCTGACTGCAACAAAATAAACAAACAAAGAATATTTTCTGCCCCAGTTTGGTGGCTGGGCACATCATGTTATCCTTTCTCTTTTGGATTGAAAGATGTAATCCGCAACCTTAATCTGGAAATGTCTTGAGTGATATTTTCTCGGATGACTTCGTATGGGGTTTGATATTCTTTTGCTGCTGCTCGGACTCTTTCCCAGTGAGGATGATTGCTTGTATAATTCCAGCTTGCCCAATCTTTTGGCCATATCTCTTTCGGTATACACCTATTTTGCTGAAAAAGGACTCGTGATGCCTCGCTATATTCTTCTTCCATTGATAAAATGGACACGGGAAATTTCCACCAAAATGATGCCTCTGCTTGTGCCTGGACTTTTCCATTAATAATCTTTACTGGCCTATGAAACATGAACACCTTTGCTGTGTAGGAATCATTGAAACATTTTATCCAGTATCTTCTAGGTTTAAACCATAGCAAAAATGTTTTAAGAGCTGGTGCAATGTTATCAAAATCCTTGAAGACGTTGCATTTGAATTCCATGAAAACATTATACTGATGGCATAGGTACCAGAAAAACCATAATAGTTCTTGTGGAAAATCCTTAGCTTGAGCTATGAATATATGGCAAAATGGATATTCTGGATTGACTCCATATGGCTTGAGAATGGACCCTCCATGTTGTCGGAAAACTTAGAGCTCATAATGAGTTCTTCTTTCAATAATAATTGACGGATCAAAGGGATCCATGAGATTGAATAATTCCGGTGGATGATCTGTTGGCTTTAATGAACTTGTTCCTGGTAAAATTGAGAACATGAAGACGTGACTGATTAGCTTTTCCTTAGATTTCGGTTTTGCTGGGGAAAACCTCTTTGAGAATTCTTCCGGTCGGGACAGAAAATCTGTGAGAAAATTATCCTTTCCTTTCAGGTGTCTGACTTGAAACTTATATGGAGAGAACCATTGATCCCACCTGCGAATCTGAGGATTGGGAATAATTTTTGCATTTATATGAATCATCTTCGGGAAGGCCTTCATATCCATTTCTACCAGAAATTCTGTATGAATAAGGAAGAAATTGAATTTCTTGATTCCACTTTACTGCAAGAATTTCCTTGAAAGTGGAGTGATAATGTTGTTCGGCATCTTTAAACTTTCCACTAGCGTATCCCTATATTTTCCTCTGGCCATCTTTTTCTTCAAATAGAACAGCACTCCAATATTCATTGCTGGCATCAGTCTGCAATATCTTCTTACGTCCGAAGGGATATAGAGGGACTTGACATTTTTAGAAATCTCCTTTATTTCCATGACTGCTTCATCTTGTTTCTTTCCCCATGGTGGAGCATTTTTCTTTACCATCTCTGTAAGTGGAGAAATGTATGTAGAGATATTTGGGATAAAATCTCTCACATAATTTATTATGCCTAAAAATTATTGGATCTGCTTTGTTGTGAAGTTGGTATCCGAAAATTTGAGTAGTTCCTGACATATATGTGGTCCTGGACTGTATTCTCCTTGGACAAAGTGCATTCCAAGAAAATCAATCTTCCTTTGAGTAAGAACCATCTTTTTTGCTGAGAGCATGATTCCGTACTGTGTTACCAATGCTTCAAATTGACGAAGCAGGTTGATATGTTCCTCCAATGTATTACTAAATAATAGGATGCCATCGATGTAAACTAAGGAGGTATGGAGGATGGGTTGGAATATTTTTATCATGGCTTTTTGGAACAAAGAAGGTGCAATTTTTAACCCGAAGGGCATGACTTTCCATTGGAAGTGATGATCGGGGATACAAAATCCCGTTTTGGGTCTTTCTTCAGGGTGGATTCCCAATTGCCAAAATCCTGACTTTAAATCAAATTTTGAAAAATATTTGGCCTTGGCTAAGTGGGGAAAAAGGGTGAGTTTATTTGGGATAGGAAACTTATCATCTTGGAGGAAATGGTTAAGTGGATGGTAGTTGATGACTAACCTGAGTTTTCCTCTTATTTGTTCAGCCCTTTTGTTGACATAAAATGCTTCGCATGCCCACTGTGAATCTGATGGCTCGATCAGATTGAATTCCAAAAGTTCTTCACATTCTTTCTTCGCGAGCTGAAGATGATCTTGATTCATCCCTGAATGACTGGCTTTTGTCGGGTTGATATTTTCATTTTTCTTGAAAGGGAGCTTGATAAAAAATTCTTCATTTTTCCATAGCGGGCATTTCCCTTTCTTCATGAAATCTTTGTAGGAGTCGGCACATGATTGTTCAATGAGATTTTGTTCAATCTCTTTAATTTGTTCGTCATTGGTGATTTGGAATAGCCTTGGAATCTCAGAATAAGGCTTGAACTACTCTTTAAATGCTATCCCGTTAGCCTTGATCTGGAGCTGATCTCTAAGCTGTCTGTAAATGTCGAATCCAATAATAAGATCTTTTCCTGGTACATCAGATCCTAGCAGCTTTGTTCTGTACTTCAATCCTGGAAAGAACTCGATGGTGATCGGGTGCTTTGTAATGACAGTTGTGGTCAAGATTGCATTTGATGTAGTGTTGAAATCCTTAAAATACGGTATCCATTGATCTTCAGGGAGAACGGCAGGATTTATAAGTGAGGAAGCAGCTCCGGTGTCGATGAAAGCAATAACTCGAGTTGGTTTGTCCCACTT
>MU683772.1:151712-178558 GCA_026770625.1 Nicotiana glauca
AGTGGGCATGTGAAGCATTTTATGTCAACAAAAGGGCTGAACAAACAAGAGGAAAACTCAGGTTAGTCATCAACTACCATCCACTTAACCATTTCCTCCAAAGATGATAAGTTTCCTATCCCAAATAAACTCACCCTTTTTCCCACTTAGCCAAGGCCAAATATTTTTCTAAATTTGATTTAAAGTCAGAATTTTGGCAATTGGGAATCCACCCTGAAGAAAGACCCAAAACGGGATTTTGTATCCCCGATCATCACTTCCAATGGAAAGTCATGCCCTTCGGGTTAAAAACTGCACCTTCTTTGTTCCATAAAGCCATGATAAAAATATTCCAACCCATCCTCCATACCTCCTTAGTTTACATCGATGACATCCTGTTATTTAGTAATACATTGGAGGAACATATCAACCTGCTTCGTCAATTTGAAGCATTGGTAACACAGTACAGAATCATGCTCTCAGCAAAAAAGATGGTTCTTGCTCAAAGGAAGATTGATTTTCTTGGAATGCACTTTGTCCAAGGAGAATACAGTCCAGGACCACATATATGTCAGGAACTACTCAAATTTTCGGATACCAACTTCACAACAAAGCAGATCCAACAATTTTTAGGCATATTAAATTATGTGAGAGATTTTATCCCAAATATCTCTATATACATTTCTCCACTTACAGAGATGGTCAAGAAAAATGCTCCATCATGGGGAAAGAAACAAGATGAAGCAGTCATGGAAATAAAGGAGATTTCTAAAAATTTCAAGTCCCTCTATATCCCTTCGGACGGTAAGAAGATATTGCAGACTGATGCCAGCAATGAATATTGGAGTGCTGTTCTATTTGAAGAAAAAGATGGCCAGAGGAAACTATGCGGATACGCTATTGGAAAGTTCAAAGATGCCGAACAACATTATCACTCCACTTTCAAGGAAATTCTTGCAGTAAAGAATGGAATCAAGAAATTCAATTTCTTCCTTATTCATACAGAATTTCTGGTAGAAATGGATATGAAGGTCTTCCCAAAGATGATTCATCTAAATGCAAAAATTATTCCCAATCCTCAGATTCTCAGGTGGGCTCAATGGTTCTCTCCATATAAGTTTCAAGTCAGACACCTAAAAGGAAAGGATAATTTTCTCACAGATTTTCTGTCCCGACCGGAAGAATTCTTAAAGAGGTTTTCCCCAGCAAGACCGAAATCTAAGGAAAAGCTAATCAGTCATGTCTTCATGTTCTCAAGTTTAACAGGAACAAGTTCATTAAAGCCAACAGATCATCCACCGGAATTGTTCAATCTCATGGATCCCTTTGATCCGTCAATTATTATTGAAAGAAGAACTCATTATGAGCTCCAAGTTTTCCGACAACATGGAGGGTCCATTCTCAAGCCATATGGGGTCAATCCAGAATATCCATTTTGCCATATATTCATAGCTCAAGCTAAGGATTTTCCACAATAAAATATTATGGTTTTTCTGGTACCTATGCCATCAGTATTATATTTTTATGGAATTCAAATGCAACGTCTTCAAGGATTTTGATAACATTGCACCAGCTCTTAAAATATTTTTGCTATGGTTTAAACCTAGAAGATACTGGATAAAATGTTTCAGTGATTCCTATACAGCAAAGGTGTTCATGTTTCATAGGCCAGTAAAGATTATTAATGGAAAAGTTCAAGCACAAGCAGAGGCATCATTTTGGTGGAAATTTCCCGTATCCATTTTATCAATGAAAGAAGAATATAGCGAGGCACAACGAGTCCTTTTTCAGTAAAATAGGTGTATACCGAAAGTGATATGGCCAAAAGATTGGGCAAGCTGGAATTATACAAGCAATCATCCTCACTGGGAAAGAGTCCGAGCAACAACAAAAGAATATCAAACCCCATACGAAGTCATCCGAGAAAAGACCACTCAAGACATTTCCAGATTAAGGTTGCGGATTACATCTTTCAATCCAAAAGAGAAAGAACACAGTGAAGAAGGGCCGTCGAATTCCAGGCGTTACTACACAAGGTCTTGGAAAAGATGCCTAGAAGACAACCCTAGAATCAATGAAGGATAATTATCTAAATCTCTGCTAATCCCAGCATAATCCTAAATTAGCCACCAAAAAACCTTCAAAAATATACTACCCATGTTAAGACAAATTTCCACATCTTTCCATGCTATCCGGGCCCCACTTTAACTTGTTTTCACATGTTTCCACATGCCTCCACATGCTTCGTCACATGCAACACCATACTTTCACATGACGTCACATGCTCCCAGATACTTTCACATGCTACACCATGTATATTTCACTCCTTTCACATGTTTTCAGATGTTTTTTTTAGTGGTTTTGCCTAAAGTCCTTCACATGCCTAGAAGGACCCACTTGTAAGATAAGTTTGCCATGTAAGATAGGTTTATTTTATCTTGAAAGTTTGTCTGGTAATAACCTCCTAGCCCTATATAAAGGAGTCCTTGTAGTAGTTGTAGGATCATCTAGCAATCATATTGTAAACCTTGTAAATCTTTTGTGAAATACTACATATAAGTGCTTTCTAAATTTCTCTCTTGTTCTTTCTTTCGAATGGATGGAAAGGTCGGTCCATGCATGAAAAATAGAGTAAGAATACTCTAATAAAGTTAGCTTATTGTAGTACAAAAGTTTTCTGAGTTATAAACAGCTAACGTTGATTATAGTACAAAAGTTTTCTAAGTTGTGTAGCTTGGCAAGCCGTCCCTTATGGGTTGTTGAAGCCAGCCTCTTTTGTAGGAAAACTTTTGCAACTATAAACAAATTAACTGTTTGTGTAGCTTGGCAAGCCGTCCCTTATGGGTTGTTGAAGCCAGCACCTTTTGTAGGGAAACTTTCGTATCTATGTTATAGTTTGCTTTCTTGGAGTCAGGTGGGCTCTTGATTGCTGAACTTGAAAATTATTCCCTTGTTCTCCAGGTGGGCTCCTGACTGTAACAAAATAGACAAATAAAGAAAAATTTCTGCCCCAGTTTGGTAACTGGGTACAGCATGTTATCAAATATTAAAAATTAAAGGCTAAAATTGAATTGTACTTCCCTTGTTCTCCAGGTGGGCGCCTGATTGCTGAAGCTTGAAAAGTATTCCCTTATTCTCCAGGTGGGCGCCTGACTGCTGAACTTGAAAAGTATTCCCTTGTTCTCCAAGTGAGCTCTTGACTGCAACAAAATAGACAAACAAAGAAAATTTTCTACCCCAGTTTGGTAACTGGGTACAGCATGTTATCAAATATTAAAAATTAAAGACTAAAATTGAATTGTACTTCCCTTGTTCTCCAGGTGGGTGCCTGACTGCTGAAACTTGAAAAGTAATCCCTTATTCTCCAGGTGGGCGCCTGACTGCTGAACTTGAAAAATATTCCTTGTTCTCCAGATGGGCTCCTGACTATAACAAAATAAACAAACAAAAGAAAATTTTCTGCCCTAGTTTGGTAACTGGGCAGACTTGCGAATGGTTACTTAAGCTATTGATGCGACGGTGAGAGTAAAGCTAAAGATTTGATTGACCTATACGCCTCCTTTGAGTAAAACTATTTGACTAAGATTTTTATCCTAGGAGAAAATTCATCAGACTAGGTTTTCTATCTTAGGAGAACGATTCATCAGACTAAGATGCAGACCCTAAGAGAAAATTCATCGGACTAGGTTTTGTTATCTTGTTATCTTAGGAGAAAGTTTCATCAGACTAAGATTTTGATCCTAGGAGAAAGTTCATCAGACTAGGGTTTCTATCTTAGGAGAAAAATTCATCAGACTAAGACTGTCCAAATGGAGGAAAATCCATCAGACTAGGACTTTTATCCTAGGAGGAAAATGTGAAAAGCAATGGTAGAATTTTATGCACATTAGCAAGACAGGCAAGGGCAAGGATTTGAGAAACTTCCCTTTTGTCGGCTTTCCTCTTCTTCCTTTTCTTCATTTCATTTCCTTTCTATTGTTGAACCGACTTTCTTGCGCTGCTTTGTCCCTATCTCAAACAAAGAAAACTTGTGAGTTTAAAATGTGGTTGTTGGTTTGTGGCCTTGAACTTTGAGGGCGGCCCGATATCCTCCATTTGTTGTGTTGCCTGAACTGCCATCTGCCCAATCCTCATGTCACATATGAATCCCACGGCATGTCTATTGTCCCCACTTTGTGTATATAATGTTCTTTCTTGTCTTAACCACTGGCTTCGGCCTTGATTTTATTGTTCCTTCACTCGTCATGATAACTGATTTCCATTCTAAAACCCTGCTTGTTCCTTGACTAACCACTTTCTTGGTAAACCTTAACCCAGAAAATACCTCTTCTCGTTTGAACCCTATACTCTCTATCTGTTGCATTGCGCCTGAACCGACATCTACCAAACCTTTGTGTTTCACATGATCCCTAAGGCATATTAGTTGTTACCAAACTCAGTGTGCATGATGTTCTTTCTTGATTCAAACCACTGGCTCTAGCCTCGAGGTCTATTGCTCCATTGCTAGCCATGATAACTTCGATTTCTTCTTGGATGATCTTGCTGGTCACTGGTTTACCACCCTTTTTGTCAATCTTATCACAAAAAATACCTTTGATCCATTCACCCTATCCCTCATTCACTCTGTTTCATTGTCCATGAATTGATATATACCGAGCCTTTATATTTCAAACAAATCCCAAAGCATGTGGATTGTTACCAGCTAAGTGCGCTTGTTGTTCATTCCTGACTTGTGACATTTTGATGTGCTAAACAGATTCTGTTTTGTGCAATTGGAAAGTTGGTGGCAGATTTTGAAGTCATTTCTCACTTGTTTTGAACAACTGACCCGGGAAGAGGGAGTAAAACAAGGTGGGAGGAATAGAGTCAAGGATAATGGAAAGAGACGATTCTTAACAAGAAACCTACAAAGTAGCAAACCATTAGATGTGGATACCGACTCTAGTGACCTTGACATGCACCTGCAGCCTACTCTGTTTAGCAAATCTGATGTTTAGCTCTTGTTGTACCTTTTTGCCGTGAAACTGGGCTTCAATACTCTACTTACCTACTCCGATTCACAATCCTTATTCGACTTGTGGCACCCGTAGGGTTTTCACCATCAAGCCTCTCTCATTTTGATTTTTCTCTTAATTCACCGTCGCCTTATGGTGCCCGTGAAGGTTTTCACTAATAAGACTCTCTCATTTTGATTTCTCTCAGCTTTTATTGCCTCGCGGTACCCGTGGGGGTCTTATCAACAAGACTCCTTCATTCTTCATTTCCTTCGTTTGGACTAGATTGTTGCCCCTGATATGATTCTCCTCTGCTCGCTTGACTCGGTAATTCTTGAAGATTGGTCAAAAGGTCTTTCTTTGGACCGTAATGCAGGCTTTTGGACGGGGATAGAAAGAAGGGTATCAAAGGCTCAAAAACAATTCAATGTGGGTTCAACATTACAACTCTCGGAATCAGATTTCTCACAACAACCACAACTTCTGCCCCATTTTCCTTTTTGGGGACTTTTGGATTTTTTGTTTTGGTGTGACTGAACCTCAGAGAGAGGCTGCCTACGTACCCTTTCGGGATCAAGTCAAACGTAGTTCAGGCGACTACATTTGTTGTTGTGATTGTTCCTTTCTTCTTTTCTTTCTTTCCCTTCTCTTTTCTTTTCTTTCTTTCCCTTCTCTTTTCTTTTCTTTTCTTTTCTTTTTTTCATTCCTTTTTCGTTTCTTCTCTCTTCTTTTGTTTTCTTTTCTTTTCTTTCCTCTTTTTCTTTTCTTTTCATTTTTTTCCTTTTCTTTTCCACTGTTTTCTCTCGTTTCTCCACTTACTTTCCCTGCTACGGCTTACCAGTTTTATTATTGATTCCGAAAGAGGGGTATGCAAGGAAATAACCGAGGCTCAAAGGGGTAACAAAGGATAAAGTGTTTGGATAGCAGAATAAAATGCCTTCGTCATTCCAATCTCCAAAACATGCCAAGTACAAACTACGCAGTTAAACAAGCTGAGGAAAACACACATAATACCTTTTGATTGATTCACATATTTGCCTTCTGTATTTTCAATTACCTAGCACCATTAGACAACGATCTCGGTACCATGAACGCCCCCCTGTAAACTTGGGCAAACTTGCCTTTGGCTTCAAACCGATGTGGCATGATGCTTTTCAACAGTATTTCTTTATGTTCTATCTGCCCCCAGTTTCACTTGATTTGGGCTTGAAGTGATCTCAGAATGCGTTTACTTATTTCCCTCGAATGTCCTTACATTGTCAACATTGTTTCATTGTTTCTTTATTAAACTGACATTTAAAAAACCAGACTGAGAATTATGCGTGTATGTCATGTCACCAGAGCCAGCATGAAAAGAATTGTAAAAGGAGAAGGGAATTAAATAAAATGAACTGGAAATGGCGGGAAACAGAGAATTGCATTAGACTGACGGTGAAAGGGTTTAAACAACAAAACAAGCAAACTAGACTAGTTACAATCTTTGAACAAACCTAGACAGCACTACACAAGCTACTACGACCAGACGAATAAGGCAAAGTGAAATGATAGAAGGGTTTCAATCCAAGACAATATCTGGATTACAACCCTGAAGTAACCCAGACAACAGAAATGACAACAAAATAAACCACCAAAACTCTAAGAGATGGAGCGTTTTCCCAATTACCCAGCATGGCGTCTTAGCCACTGAATTTCATGCCAAGACTGCTAGAATTTTCACAAGTCCCCATCAAGTTGTTCTGAGCAAACTGCTTCTGGGTTTCTTCTGCTGGCTCATTCTCATAATCAATCATACCCACCATATGCGTCTCATTATGCACAGGAGATGGACTTTGGCCAATGTTTGCTACATCTGGACTTTGCACGACGATGTCGCCTGCATCAATAAGCTTCTGAATTGCATTCTTTAGATTCCGACATTTCTCTATATCGTGCCCCAGGACACCTGAGCAGTATGCGCACTTTTGAGAAAGATCGAACTTCTTTGGAGGAGGGTTCGACGCTTTTATTTGAATCAGCTTCAACATGTCCAGTGTCCTTAACCGCTGGAACAGACTGGTGTATGATTCTCCCAATGGAGTGAATGTTTTCTTCTTTCGTAACCTCTCATCCTTAAATGCTGGATTGGGCCGAAAACCTGATCCAAGGTGTTTTTGGTAAGCTCGCAAGGGTAGCTGGGTATTTCGAGGAGCTGGGTACTGTGATGGGCAACTTTGGAAGTTCTGTGCGCAAGGATAACCACGGGGACGATGTCGAGGCTGGAAGTGTTGATCAAAAAGACCTATCGGATCGTCTTTTCTGTTCCTCTTTCTTCCAACCAAGCTTACTGGCACGTTCTGAAAGGCTTCCGAACAACTCATTATTTTATCTAATTTGATTCCTTCTTCTACTAGCTCCCCCATTTTTAACACATCATTAAAAGTCTTTCCCAGGGCTGGGATCAAATGACTGTAGTAGGTGGGTCCCTGGGCCTGTAGAAAAAGCTTGACCATTTCTTCTTCGCTAATCGGAGGACTAACTCGAGCAGCTTGCTCCCTCCATCTGAGCCCAAACTCATTAAAGCTTTCTTCCGGCCTCTTTTCCATTTTAGATAATGAGGAGCGGTCTGATGTAACACTCGATTTACATTGAAAATATCGGACAAAATCCTGAGCCATGTCGCCCAATGTAAGCCACTTATCAACATCTTGATGGGTATGCTAGTCCAAGGCTGCCCCAGTTAGGCTTTCGCTGAAATATGCCATCGTTACATCATCTTTCTCCCCAACAATCCTCATTTAATTGCAATAGACCCTCAAGTGGGCCACCGGATCTCCATGCCCATCGTACAAGTTAAATTTTGGTACTTTGAACCCTGCGAGCATGCTTCCCTGGCCTTCCACTCTTCGCTTGTCCCTGAAGGACTGTTCTGTGCTTTTCAACTTCCTGGGTACCCCATCTCGCTCTTCTCTTCCCGTAACCCTTTCCTTTCTAGCACGAAGCTGCTCATCCCGGAAGCTCTTCTTGTATGAATTGAGGACCTTGCGGGCACCCTCTGGGGGTGATATTGGCTATTGTGAGCTTTGAGTGGGTATTCATTGTTTGGGGTAATGGATATGACATGGGAGTAATTTCGGGGAGATGTAACTGGAGGATGAGTGATGGAGTTATTTGGGTAGTTGGGAAAATTGTGATAAGCGGGTGTATCTGGGGAATATGGAGGATCATTTGGCGCTGTGTTTGGAGCTTGGGTAAGTGTAGCATCTGGAAAAATCGGTGGTGGCGGGGGTGGTGCCTTCCCATTTATCCAGGCTTGGTACATGTCTGACACGTGTTGTCTTAACATCCGCACCTCTTCACCCAAACCATTATCCCGTTCAACCAACTGATGTCGGGCACCTGTATCAACCAACTCAGTTATATTGTCGTTCGCCATTGCCTTTTGTCCTTGTGTTGTAACGAAGAATTACCACTTTAAAACCACAAACCAACCACCTTTCTGGAATGACATGACAAAATGAACCACCACGTTAGCGTTAGGGCATTTAACATATTGGTAACAACTTTTTATCGGTCGCATGCGTCATCCCGGCTTTTCCTTATTTCCAATTGCAAACTTTCTCTTCCTTTGTTTTTCTTCTTTTTCTCTCTCTTTTTTTTTCTCTTTCTTTTTCTTTCTTTTTTCTCTTTCTTTTTCTTTTTCTTCTTCCTTCTATTTTCTTCCTTTCTTGATTTTCTTTTCTTTCTTGTTTTTCCGCTATTTTCTTTTTCTTTTTTGCCTTTTGTGGTTTTGCGTCTCTTTTCCTTTTTCCTTTTTTCCTTTGGTTATGGTCGAATCCTACGTGGATTGCCTACGTATCATGACCCCGCATGAATCAGATCGAGCGTAGTTCTTGCAAATTGAATGCAAAAAATAAAGGGATAATTTTTGGGATTTTCATATTATATTAATAAGAGATACTAGACTATTTATTTTTCTTAAAGGGAAACTACAAAAGCAGACTCAAAATAACCAACTACAAACTCGATGATTGAAAACTAGGTCAAGAGTACATCGAAGCTTCACGTCCTGGGGCCCCGGGGTATCACTCGACATCGCCGCAGGCCTACGCAGACTGAGAAGGCTCCAATGTCAACTGTGACTATTTAAAGAAAGCTAGCCATGTAATGACTTATTTGACTTAAAAACAAAAAGTGGCTATTGTTCAAAATATTTATTTTAAGAAAACAAAGTCTCGATTTTGCAAATACGGCCTTTCAGCACTTCCAAAAGGGAGATTTTAAGACTGCGCCCGCAAACCATTTTAAAATGACTCAGGTTGGCTGTTCTTACAAAAATATCCTTCCGGCGCCCTTTTGGGGACATTCGGCTTATTTTAAACAAGAATTACATCACCCGACTTATTTGATGAAAATTAAAATTCTGGTATTTTGGCTATTTTTGCAAAAGGGGTGGTTGGACCCGATGAGGGTTGCTTACGTATCTCACATTCGATGAGAATCAAATCAGCGTAGTTCGGGCAGATTTGACAAAATCAAAGCTATTTTGCACAACCATTTCCTTTCCAAATATTGTCTTTTTTTTATTTTTTTTCAAAATCCGGCAGCATTTCGGTACTATTTGGGCATTGGTTTTTCAAACAAATGATTACCCTCACTTAATCCTAACACTGCTATTTTTCACAAATTTTCACTCATTGTATACAAGCCGGTCAACATGCAAAGCCGAGCAAATAAATGCGCAAGTAGCATGTAAGATGCATCAGGATGGTCATTTTCAATTCAGGTCACCTGTCCTAGATAGACCCAACTCCTGTGTTGAGTCCCCTAAGTCAAATGCACATGATGTAAACAAGCGCCCTACTAGGGATCCGGCATGAGTTTATTGTTCTTCTAGGTTTAATCCCTAGGTTTATTGGTCTAGACCTGGCTTACCCGAGTGGACAACTCGAGCCGAGGGGGAGGCAGCGTACCGGGGATACAGAAGCTCCGCTGGCTTTGCAACTTATCCAAACTTCGTTCTAAATTGGGAAAGACTCTAAACAGAAGAGAAGCTACACGAAGTGCACCCTTCTCCATGATGTAGAAGACTCAGAAAGAGGAAGGGATTCGCGACAGTTTATATACAACTCAACAAATATCAAAGCGGTAAAACATTTAGCACATAAGGCATGGAACATGTAGCAAAATCAGATAAAGCCAACTATAACAATTTATCCAAGCTCGAATTTTGAACCCTGAACCAAAAGTTCTGGGTTCTTTTCCCCAACAGAGTCGCCAGAGCTGTCATACCTCCTTTTTTGCTACTTCCCGTGAAGGGTATAATAAAAGAAGTTTTTCCAATTAAAGGACAATCAAAACGGGATTCGTTTATTAAGAGATTCAGAGTCTCTACTCGGGAGATTTATGGTGTCCCAAGTCACCGGTTTGAATCCCGAATCGAGGAAAGGGTTTGACTCTGTATTACAGTCGCGAACCATAAATCCGGGTAAGGAATTCTGTTAACCCGAAAGAATGGATTAGGCACTCCCGAGTTCCGTGGTTCTAGCACGGTCGCTTAACTGCTATATTTTGCTAAAATCTGATATTTTATACATGTTAAAACCTATAGTGCAATTTTAGAATTATTTACCGCTTTTAGTCAAAAACATCGTTTAAGAACGTGTTTTTGGATCACGTCACATGAAATGCACCCGGATCCTCGACACATTCTTATTCAACGTTTTGGGATTTGGATTTGGGTCGCATGAAATGCACACCTGTGTTTAAGAAGGTAAAATTATCAAAAAGCGTGCCTAAAGTGGCTAGCGTATTATTATCTTTGCGGGAGGCCATGAAATTCACTAAACGGCATGCCCGAATTCTAAGTATTTTAATATAAGCATTTAATGAGGGCCCCGCAATTTATATATTTTGTTCGGCGAGGCTCGTCTCATTTCATTTAAAAGGCAAGTCCTAAAGTAAACTATGACTTTCTATTTTTATTTGTCTCTAATAATAATAGGAAAAGTCCTAGCTAATTAATGTTATAACATTCGGGCCCCAAGTTCAAGTCCGGGTTCAAACAAAAGGAATAGACCTCTTAATTTGAACCCGCTACTTAAGTCGAGAACCTAATGTTACAAATTAGATTTAATGAACTTAAGAGAATTTATCCTCCTGCACACTTGGGCTTCACATTTAGCCCAGTAAGAAGAAATTTCAATCAGTTTTGAAAAGAAATATCCAACAATAGGCCTGAACTCAGGCCGAATTGAGAGAAGGGGACTGTTTGACATTGGGCCCTAGAAGGAATTAGGCCCAAGTCTGATTCCCACTGAGGCAGTCACGTTTGGACTTCCAAATGGGCCCAAGTCTCTCTCTCTCTCTCTCTCTCTCGATTTTACCTTTTAACCTTCTAGCATCAATTCACGATGAATTCCACATCCAGGCTCACATGAATAATTCAACTCTATGACAATTGTAGCTTATTTGTTTGGATCGTTCAACGGAATTACTACAATGACTATATAAACAGGTCAACCTATTGAATTGATGCATTTTGAATAAATTTTCTACCAGTGTATATCGAGAAGCCATGGCCCTCCCTGCTCAAATTCTCGACTTATATCCTAGGGACTTCCAAGTATAGAATAAATCAGTGTAGGAGAAGTGAATCCAACAACACACTTGATACTACAATTAGGGCTCGTTTTTACACTAATACCAACTCTCAATCGATTTTGAATTTAATTTCATTCTAGCAGCTCGAACATTCAATTATTAACACAAGTGCATATCACAGATTCTCGAATCGATTTCCAGTTTCAGCTTATCTTCTAGCTCGAAACATTTAAATTAAACGGACGAACTAAATTGTATGATCGCTAATGCCATCCCAAACGTAACACTCCAAAAGTCCATTACAGTCCTGTTATTACAAATTATCATAAGTCCTAAGTCATCACGTGTCAAATGATGTTACTACACGATCTAGAATGTAAACTAATGCGTACATAAGCATTAACATGAGCAAACTGTCATATGAAAAATATATATGAACGAATAGAAATCTAAACACTTCAAGCGCTTAAATCAGCCTTTTATTTCAACAAAAATTCAGTTACAAGTTTCCTGAGTTTTTGGCCATTGGAGATTGAATACCTGGAAATGAAAAAAAGTGAGAGGATAAGGAGTCAGCAGTGCATACAACAATTAACAGTAATTGGATTTTCAACAGCAACACCAAAATCACTCTCAAACCCAGAATCAGTTCAAAAATAGCCCAGGAATAGATCACATAAGCATAAAGCCACTAGACAACCAAAACAACTTGATTGAAACCAAATCCAAACTTCAAATTAACCCAGGAAAGATTCTGAAGCTCTAAAACAAAGACTCAAGGGAGTTTCACGCCATTTCCAGTTTATCCATGCTAAAAACTCGAAATAACAGCTAGAACTTAAATTGAATTAAGGAACTTCGACAGAATAGAAAATTATTTTTTACTTTTGGAGATTTTCTGAGAGGAGAAAGAGAATTTCAGAATTTCAGCTCCAGCTTTTGAATCGGAAATTCAAATTTAAGCTTCTAGAACTATAGACTATTTTGGGGGAATTTTGAGGCTCCAAAATTTGTTCTTCAAGGTACTAGAGGCTGCTTTTTATAGGCAAAGATGAGGGCACCCCCCAATTTTCTATTTTCCTCTTAGTCCCTATTTTATTTTCAGATTAGTCCTCTCTTTGGTGACTTGTTTCTCAAGTCAACACACTAAAATTACTGAAACTTACACTAAAGCCCTACTTTGGAAGGTCCTAGAAAATTCTAGTTCCAACTACCATGTGCCACCCAATCCTAAATATCTAAACTACACTTGAATTCAACCTGAAATTACTGCCTAGCCTAACTAAGTCTCAGCCCCTTTTATCCCCGAAATTGGTAACCATGCTAACTATTCTAACCCTTCTAACTGACCATGGTTAATTAACTACCAAACTAAGAGTTAATCAGCTATATCCAAACAACTAGACTAATTGAAACTAACTGAAATGATTATACTAAACTAAAAGTATTAACGGAAATGAACACAATTATACTAAACTAACAGATTTAACCATGAACCGTTATACTAAACTAACGGATTTAACCATGAATGACAATTAAGCTAGCAATATTAGAAACAAAATTTAATCATCCCTTATGCTAAATCAGAAAATTGAAGTGATATCTACTGAATTAAAAGCTAATAATCACAAAACAATAATTAAACTAAAACCAAAACTTAAACTGAACTAAACTAAGATGGATTAACTCGAGTGATTGACTATTGTGACCCGGGACGAACCCAAATAAGCACAGAAGAATTGCAAACAAATAAAACTATACTCAAATTGATTAAAACAATTAATTAATTAAAAAGAACACTAAGAACGCCTAAGGAAAACTTACCGGCCATTTTTCGGATTTAAGATTTGACTGACTCCAGTGAGATTCGAGGGCCAATGAAGGTGGATTCATCACGAGGGAAGCAAGGAGGCCATGTGGTATAATTTGGTGTAGTTTGGAGAAGCTAGGGTTTTGGCCGGAACTTCAAATTGATATTCGAGAAGTTCCAGCTATATTCGAGGAAAACTGGGGCTGGATATGGGGAGAGAAAGAGGAGAGGAACCTAGGGTGTTAATTTGGGCGGGATTGGGTCACCTAGGGCTTTGGTCGGAAATTTCGATTCAAAATTCGAATCGTTCGGCTGGGATTTGAGTGAAATTATGCCCAGATATGGAAGGAGGATATGGAGAGGCATCTGTGGTGTAATTTTGGGCTTCATTGGAGAATTGCCACCGGCGGAGGCGATTTTCGGCCGACGGTGGATGGTGGCGGAACAGGAGTACGAGGAAGTTGAAATTTTGTCTAGGGTTAATGAATATTTTTTGGACATTTTTATTTTATCAACAAGATGGAATCACGGCCGTTGGATTAGATTAATAGATGGTCCAGATTCAATTGACACGATGCGACGTCGTTTTTGGGGGATGAGGAGCCGGACCGGGTAACATGGAGATTGGGCTGTGGACTGAGCGGTATGGGTCCGGTTTGGGCATGTATGTGTTTGGGCTAGGATTAATTACAATGTCCCAATTTGTATTTAACTAAATAAGACCTCTGTTTTTCATTGTTTTCTTTTCTTTCTTTTTTTTTGTTTTCATTTTGTATTTATATTTTCTTCTGATTTTATTAAAATGCAAAATTAAAATAAAGACCTAATTTATTTCGAAAATTAAGCTAATTAATTCCTAAAAATTGATTAAGTCCTATTTAAATGTAAACTCATGACAAATTCAACAATTAACAATTAAAAAAATGCGAAATGGACTAATTTTTGTTATTTTCTTTATAATTTATTTTAGAAACAACTTAACTACTAATAAATCCTAAAATATGAAATTAAATTCTAGATGCAAATGTCAAGTGTATTTTTTATATTTTTTCATATGAATTAAAATGCACAAATAAAATGCAAACAACTAACATAAAATGTCACAAAAATCCACAAAAATGCAAAATAATGAAAGAAATCATTTTGTTTGAATTTTTGGGAATAATTCATATAGGGCAAAAATCACGTGCTCACATGTACTATGTCAATGGACTTAAGTATAGTCTTCTGAGTGTTTCTCAAATTTGTGATAAAGGGAACAAGGTGGAGTTCCTATCCAAAATATGTACAGTCACTAACCTTGTGAATGGTGAAATAGTTCTGGTGGCCAAAAGATATAAGAACATCTATGTTGTTGACTTTGAATCCTTATAGAGTGGTGATATAAGTTGTCTGAAGGCGGTTGACGATGATGCAGAATTATGGCACAGAAGACTGGGCCACGCAAGGTTTTTCCTTCTGAATAAACTAATTCAGAAGGACCTGGTCCATGGTCTGCCTGTGTCACAATTCAAAACTCGAAAGTCTGTGATGCCTGTGCTAGAAGAAAAATAGTAAAGTCCTCCTTTAAGTCAAAAAGAGATGTAAGCACCTCAAAGCTGCTTGAGCTCCTGCACATGGATCTTTGTGGACCTATGGGGGTGCAAAGCAAATGAGGAAAGAGATACATTTTCATGACCGTGGATGACTATTCCAGATTCACGTGGACTCTATTTCTGAGAACAAAAGATGAAACAGTTGAAGTATTTGTGACCTTTGTGAAGAAAATTCAGGTGAAGATGAAGTCTAGAGTTGTATGCATTAGATCAGATCATGGAACATAATTTGATAATGTCAAATTTGATGAATTCTGCAATGAAAATGGCATCATTCACAACTTCTCAGCTCCCATAACTCCTCAGCAAAATGGAGTAGTAGAAAGAAAGAACAGAACTCTGGAAGAAATGTCAAGAACAATGCTGATTGACAGTGGACTTGCAAAGAACTTTTAGGCTGAACTGTCAATACTGTCTGCTACTTAGTTAACATGTGCATGATCAGGTCAATTATGAACAAGACCTCGTATGAACTGCTGAATGGAAGAAAACCCAAGCTGACATATCTAAGAACAGTTGGATGCAAATGCTATGTTCTCAACAATGGGAAGGATCAGCTTGGTAAGTTCGATGCTAAAAGTGACGAAGGGATATTTCTTGGCTACTCTTCTCAAAGCAAGGCTTACAAGATTTATAACAAGCGGACTCAATGTGTTGAAGAAAATGTCCATGTTATTTTTGATGAATCCCACCCATCAATTGAGAAGAGTACTGAGGAAGATCAAGATGGAGAACCCTTACTTGTTCATGGTGAAGTCATTAACATGACAAATGGAAAGCCAGACTTGATGAGTCAAGTGAAGCAGTCAAATGAAGGTAACGCAACCTTCTCAACAATAGAACCAATCACCTCAATTACAATAACTGAAGCGGAAGAAAGAGTGGTTGATGCATTTCAGGGAACTCCTCTGGGATTTGAAGGAAGGATAGAAGAGAATCAGCCAAACATATCGTCCTCCTCTCAGAATGAACCCCAAACATCTAACTGGAGACATCAAAGTTCTCACCCTATAGATAACATAATCACCCCTCTAGATTCTGGAGTTCAAACCAGGTCAAGAGCTAGAAATTCACTTGCCTTCTCAGCCTTCCTCTCCCAGATAGAACCCAAGAACATTAAGGAAGCCTTAAAAGATGTAGATTGGATTACGACCATGCAAGATGAGCTGCATCAGTTTGAGAGAAATAATGTTTGGCACCTGGTACCCAGACCCTCAGATAGAACCATTATTGGAACCAGGTGGGTATTCAGAAATAAGCTGGATGAGCATGGAATTACCACAAAGAATAAGGCTAGATTAGTGGTTCAAGCTTACAATCAGGAGGAAAGGATTGACTATGATGAAACATTTGCTCCAGTGGCTCGCATGGAAGCCATAAGAATTCTGATCGCCTTTGCTTCTCATATGGAATTCACTTTGTTCCAAATGGATGTCAAAAGTGCATTCTTGAATGGACTACTTAAGGAAGAAGTCCATGTGAAACAACCCCCTGGGTTTGAATGTCATGAGCACCCTAAATATGTGTTCAAATTGGACAAGGCCCTGTATGGGCTAAAGCAGGCCCCTCGAGCGTGGTATGAAAGGTTGTCAAAATTTCTCTTAGAAAATGGGTTTAATAGAGGAAAAATTGACCACGCTCTTTTCTTAAAGAAATAAGGAAGGAACCTACTCATTGTTCAGGTCTATGTTAATGATATCATTTTTGGAGCAACGACTGATTCTCTGTGTGAAGAATTCGTGAAACTTATGGGAAGTGAATTTGAAACGAGCATAATGAGTGAATTAAACTTCTTCCTGGGTTTTCAAGTAAAACAATCCCCAAAGGGCACTTCGATTTGTCAACAAAAATACATCAGGGAACCATTGAAGAGGTTCAACATGGAAGCATCAAAAGTAATGGACACTCCCATTGCAACTGACACCCGACTAGACATGGATGAATCAGGACCTCCTGTGAATCAAACAATGTATAGAGGCATCATTGGGTCGCTTCTTTATCTCACTGCCAGTCGTCCTGATATTGTTTTCAGCGTGGGATTGTGTGTGAGGTTTCAATCAAGTCGCAAGGAATCTCACTTGAAGGCTACCAAAAGAATACTAAGATATCTCAAAGGCACACAGGACCTGGTGCTATACTATCCATCAGGTGACAATTTTAATCTAATTGGGTATGCTGATGCAAACTATGCAGGTTATCTTGTGGATAGAAAAAGCACTTCTGGGATGGCTCACTTCTTAGGATCATGTCTTATCTCTTGGGGTACAAGAAAGCAAAATTCAGTGGCTCTTTCAACAGCTGAGGCTGGATATGTAGCTGCAACATCCTGCTGTGCTCAGCTTCTATGGATGAAGCAGCAACTGGAGGATTTTGGAGTTCTCACTGAGAGTGTGCCCCTCCTATGTGATAACACCAGTGCACTTAACATGGCAAAGAATTCAGTTCAGCATAAAAGGACCAAACATATTGATGTGAGGCATCATTTTCTGAGAGACTGTGGAGAAAGGATTGATATGCATAAAGTTCTGCAGTACAGAAGATCAAATTGCATACATTTTCAGCAAGGCACTAAGTAAGGAACAATTTGAAAGAAACACAGTAAAGTTAGGATTGTTGAGGCCAAACTAAGGACCAGATTCCTTTTTGGTTTGGCTTGTGTTATTTAAGAATCATGGGTTTAAAGTGTTTTCTGGTCGTGTCTAACTCACTTTAATACTGTTGTAGATAAACATGCATGATCAGCATAGAAGCAGTACATGACTGATAAAAGAGGATTTTTTTAAAAAAAGGGGAGGGGGGGCTGAAGAAGGAAATGCGTCTCTAGAACCAAGTTCTTGTACAAAAGGTTAGTAGTTCTGTGTATCCCTTAATTCACGTCTTAAAAGGTAGAAAATATAACTGCCATCGTATCAACTTTTCAGATCCGGCTGTCACGTCTCTTTGATTCAATCATTCCATCTCTCTCTAAAATATCACAATTTTCCATACCCAACCGCCGTTTCAAAACCGGTGCCTATTCTTCTCCCCTCATAATTATCCTCTCTTTTTAAAAACCCCTCTCTTCCTCACTTCTCCACCATAAGATTTCCTCTAATTTCACTCAAAGGATCATCACACCACCTCTCTCAATGGCCGAGAAAAATGCAGTTCCTTCTGCATCACCTGTAACCCCCTCTGAACTGTCTATGGGACATCTCGGTGTCTCTGAGTCAGTGTCACCCTCTGTAAATCCTATTGCTATAGTCCTTCCTTCCCTAGTTTCCCAACCTTCTTCCAACTCAGAAATTACTATACTGCTCTTCCCTTTGCATGTTGCCCACACCAGTCAAACCTCAAATAGTGACCAATGTCTAATTACTGAGAACACAAGTGACTCTGCCATTGTTACAGTCAACCCTATGATCGTGGAAGCACCTATTATTGAAGAGAAGACAGTGTTTGTGGTATATGCTGAAGGGATATCCCATGAGGTCATTTCCCAAAAGCACGTATCACATAGTGTAAGGGAAGAAGGGACCCCTATGGGAGATGCAGCAACATACGCTATTGGGGGCTCACATGGTCTTATCCCTCTTAGGAGGACCCAGGTCAGGAGTATCATCTCCAGGACAGTAGTGTGCCTGATTTTGATGCTGTGCCCTTGGAAATTCAAGGCCCAGAGATGCACTCTAGGGATGAAGAAGACCTTGACAATATGTCCCTTGACGTATTCGTCAGTAAGCGTATGACTGATTTGACTCCTGAGTCTGAAGCCAAGCGCCGCACCATAAGGATTTAATTTAAAGTGGCATATGACTCTGCACTCCAAAAGAGGAAGAAAAGCAATAAGAAGAAGAAAAAAAAGCTGGTGAAAAATGGTGTATCTGTAGGGGATGAAGGCATCCTGTTGTTGAGGTGGAAGAAGGAACTCCTGAGGAACCTGGTTCCCTTATAAGGCGGTCATCGAAGAAGAGACAGTTTGTTTCCTTGGAGAAAGGGTCTACTTCAAAGTCTAAAATGGAGAAGGCAGTGAGTGATGAGGATGTTCTTTTCAGGTCCAAAGGAAAAAGTAAGGTCAGTGGAGAAAAGCATAGGAAATGCAAATATGAACCAATCGAAGAACCTAGTTTAGAAAGAAAGCATGAAGTGAGCTGTGCCTGGGCTCTGAGCAATTGAGGCACCAGAAAGTTCTGTTGGGGCATACGTTTAACCCCACAATCTCAGAAATGGCCGGGATGCGTCAGATCCTTGAAATAGTGGAGTTTTAATAGTGGATACATCTTTCTACATGGATGCTCCCAAAGTGTATGAGGAGGAGGTCCATAGTTTCTTTGCCAGTTTGTTTCCAGTAGATACTGACCATGTTTGTGCCTTGGTCAATGGTGTGGATATTGTATTTGATTGAAAGTGCTTGGGGAAATTTTGCAAGTTCCTACAGTTGGAGTAAAGAGTATTCGAGATGTTTGCCAATACAACTTCCGCAATGCAGTGGTGAAAGATATTTCCAATCAGAAAGGGGACTCCTATCTACCAGTTGTTCTTTGAGCTGGTTAACAAAGTCCTGTTGCCACGAGAAGAATGCCGATCTGTCACTTCCAAATCTAATTTATTCCTAATGGAGCAACTAGATGGTTTTCACCCTGAGAGTTTGCCTGCCATAATGATTGAGCATATGCAGAAAGTGGCTGATTTCAAGGATGGAAATCACGGGCTTCCTTATGGATTCTTGCTCACACAAGTATTCAAACACTTTGAGGTTCCACCGGGAATAGGTAAAGTAGGGACCCGTAAGCAGACATTCTCAGAGACAACCCTGGAAGAGTGTGAGTGTAATGAGAAGTATGGGGGTGTAGGAAGCACTACAATTGTGTCTCAGCTCATCAATGCCCAAAATAGCACAGTTGAGGAGATACGTAGATTGAAGGCCAAGAATGCTATCCTGGAAGTCTAGCAAGCTCGAGTGGTTCCCTTTCTGAATAATGAAGTGATATGCTTGACCCAAGAAAATGCTGACCTCAGGGCACAATTTGAGAACCTGAAAGTTGAACTGCTCAATGAGCAAAAGTCGGGCAATGCCTGAATAGACCTTATTCTCCAGCCACTTGCTGCATCATCCAAGCCTTTTCCTCCTAGTGCCACCTAAGTTCCCTTCAGTGACCAGTGTTCTGGATATGATTTTTTTTGTTTGTGTTGATGGTTGATGGTTGGTAGTTGTTTTTGTTTTTTATGTGGTTGGGATGTACTGTTACTGCTCCTGTGTTTCAAGTCCAATGTTGTCTCTTCCTTTTTTCAAAGGAAGAAGCATATCAAAAGTATTAATATAACTCTTCTCTTATCTTGTCTAGTACTTCATCTTTGTCTTCTATTTTTTTTCATGATTGTGTGCACATATGTGGCATGAGTTATCCTGGCTGGACTTCTTTGCACTCTTATTCTTTTTAATGATGCCAAAAGGGGGAAAGGACATGGGGGAATCACTTTTGGGAATTGGTTCTTAATTTGAACTCGTAATCATAACTTAAGGCATTGTCTTGGGGGGAACTCCTTGACATGCTCTCTGATGCCCTAGTTCTGAACTTCTAAATGTTTAAGTTTGTCATCATCAAAAAGGGGAAACTGATAGATCTTAAATACTCTTGCCTTATGTTTTGATGATCTAACAAACTTTCTGATAAGAACCAGTTAGGGAACATGACCTACTTTGGATTGCTGCAAACCCCAACGACTCCAGTAAAAGTTGAATTGCTACAGATACAGGAGCTAGGAACCAAACAAGGACCTGATGCTCCTGTGTTCTTATATAGCAGCACAAAGTCATTTGGACACAACTGGAACTAAAGTGACTGGTGGCACTGTTTCTGCCGCACTGCACCACACTGTCAGCCTACTCATTATCTAACCAAACAAAGTACTCACATCATTTCAAGTGATGTGATCAAGATGTACCAAAGGGGCAACATTACTGAAATGTTTCAGTATTATCATTCAAGCCTTTACCAAAAAACAGAAAAGTCACTCTCTCAAGCTTGAAGAACAATGTTGAACGACACTACGGACCTGTTCCTAAACGATTGATGATTGTTGTCCTAGTTGAGTTGTAACCTTGTTATTGCACTTACAATATCTCCTAATTTGCTTACTTAGAAGTTTACTGATTAGGAACTCTCTTGTAAATCCTCAAAATCGTTGAGTTTAGGTTGTGTCTAGATTTAGTCATAAAGAAAAGTCTTTGTAATCGTAGTATTGCAAAGTGGCTTGTGGTGACAGCACCACAAGTTTGAAAAAGCCTTTGTAACTAGGATAGTCACAAAGTGGCTTGTGGTAAAGGTGCCACAAGTTAGTTTGAAGTCTTTACAATTGGAATCATCGTAAAGTGACTTATAATAGGTAAGATTACAAGTTAGTGAAGTTAAAAGCCTACAACGTAGGTCATGGTTTTTTTGATCCCCTTGTGTCGGATTTTTCCACGTAAAAATCCTCTACCTTATTTACATACTATCTTATTAAGTGCTCTTAGCAGAAACTTGTAGAGGACTAGGTACTCTACGATTTGGTGGACCAATACAAACTAACAGGTTTTAAATCAGAGTCAATTATCGCATCAATAGTATCCGATCCCTTTCAAGATCACCTCGAATACTAGGGGCTATCACCCTCGGGTTAGACTTATTAGCAAGGAAAGAAAGGAACTTTTTATTTGAACGGCTTAGGCCCGGTGGTAAGGATTTACTGTAAGGTACAAACGTCAAATGAATCGTGCCTACGTAGGCCACTGTAGCCATAATACAAGCTTTTTCATGCCTTCGATCATGTAATTTACACACATAAATGAAAGAAAGTTCCCACATTGCTATTAAATGCATAGAGCCTACAGGCATTTCCTATTCGGGACTAAAGAGCCCAATACCCCATCTTGGGGACTGTCGTCCAAAACAAGTTCGGGCATCTCGGGCTATCAAATCTCGGAGGCACAAAATCGATTAAGTAGTGCCTAAACCCAAATGGCTATGACTACGGTAAAAAAATGGCTTGGAGATGTACGAAGCCCGTAATCAAAACATAAGGCCTTTAATAAAAATTCAAAACCTGCCTAAAGATTACCCTCGGAAAAATCATCGTCTAGAACACTTAAGCAATTTTAGAAAACTCCCGGTCACTTCAAGTTTTCAACGCTGTGAGAAAATAAAAAAAAGTACTCTCATTGGAGTTATTTCACAAAGACTTAGCCGAAGCTTTGCCCATTTAGTCCGAACTTTGGTGAGAGGCAAGCAAAAATGGATTGTATAATGGCCAACTCGGGCCTATATGACATGACCAATCAATAGATCCACCATTGTCATATATTGCTGACTAATCCTAAGTCAAAGGGTCAAGAAACTCAATGCCACTATTATTGAACAACTTGGAGCCACTGCATCGAGGTCAGGTTCTGTTTGGACCTCCGCAAAACAAACGAATTATTACTACATTTGATTCTATGCTAAGGAATTAGAAATATTAGCAAGAATAGAAATTGTGAAAAGATGCTAAAAAAGTTGAAATTGCCAAAAGGGGAAGTTTTATATATTCCGAAATATCTTTAAAAAGGCCCAACAAAAATAGCCTCAAAATGAACAAAAAATATATACACAAAAGCTGAAAATTTCTAAGGCATTCACGCCTGACCTTCATCGGAGCCTGATTCGTCACCAAAATCATCTAACCCTCGGAGCCCGTCACTTTCGGGCTTGGATAATCTCTTCACCTCAGCCTCAAGGCTTTTAGGCCCATCGATTTTAACTGACAAGTCAAAGCCTCAGGCATGGTCTTTTCAAGGGCCTCCCTTCAAGACAGCTGCCTCATATATTCGGCATTGGTCTTCAGGCGGGCCTCGGCTGCCTCAACATCGACCTTGTACTGGGCAACTATCTCTTCGGCATCGGCATAGTTTGTCTCTAGCTTGGACCTTGTTGCTTCAAGATCTTTACCAAGGGCGTCCCGTTCTGTGACGGCCGAGCTCAAATGTGCTCGGAGATCCTTATTTAGCTGAGCTCGTTTATCATCTCTCCTTCGCCACCGGAAGTTGAAACTCTATCAAAGATAGATTTAGCTGGGCGGTTTCCTTCTTGGAGGCTAGCATATCCATCTTGTTCTTCCGCCCATTGGCCATGACTTGGATCTCATCCATCTCCTTTCGGAGTTGATCGATCCGGTCGATCTTTTGGTAGCCCTGTGAGTGAGCTTGATTAGTCCCCTTCAAAAATTTAGGGGACTGATTAAATGGAGTAGATAATCGATGGTGAATAGACAAGATTCGTTCTTGTTCATGAAGTAACAAAGGAGGATCATGATCCTCCATAGAGATGGATGGATTTGTCTGAGGCACACCTCGTACCTCTTGCAAAAATTTAGAACAATCGAGTCCACCGGGCCCAGTTTGAAGGGGTAAGTGTAAATACTTAGGTACCTCTCCACGTGGGTAGTAATAGCTTTCTCGGACCTGGGGACTACTACATCCTTGCTTTCCCAATTGCAGTCCTTTCGAACCACGGGAAGGACGCCTTCAGTCACGGAGCATATGTACCTTGATTCCCCTTTATCTCGATCCTATTTACATTAGGATTTATCGACCTTAAAGTCGTATGTTATTGAGCATCCCCTGGTAATAAACATTTTCAAGGGAGGCTCAAGGGCCGGTTCATCGGCAACCACCTCAGGAGAAGTCATTTCGAGGGCAACTACTTCAGGAGCAGCCGCCTCTGTATCAACATCCGGTTGAGAAGATGAAGAGTAAACTTATTGAGGGAAAGATTTAGATGTTTTAGCCATTTTTATCTGGAGAATTTTGAAGATTTGAAGAAAGGATACGAGAGTTTAGAAGAACGAGTTTTAAGGGTGAAGAATAGGGTATGAAGATTGATGAAAGTCTGGGTAGAAACCTAGGAATCACTATGAAGATTTAAAGATCAAAGGATGATGGTGTGAAGGTTTAAAAAAGTTTGATGATAGCTGGGAAGCTCGAAGTTAAAAGCTTGGTCGAAAAGTAGAAAAAGAACGTATGAAAACTTTTATAGGGAAGTAGGCAATGTTTCACATTCGAGAACAACCAATCGGTGATTCACAAATGTCCGAAGTTAGAACGACATGACCGATGGAATGTTTTGGATCCTTCATTGTAATGTACGGAGGAAGGAACCAGAGAACATCTATCTTTTCCCATCGTTTCGGCAAACCTACTCTCTGAAAAATGAGGGGACTATCTGTATACGGGTAAAACTGGGGGGTTAGTTAGTACCCCGATTTTGCGGTGAGGCAAACGAGGCAAGGACATACCTGCAGGGAATCAAAATTGAAGACAGAAGCCTCTCACATCAAGGCCTGAGCAAAACACATGCCCTCAGGGCCATCGAGTTCACACACCCCAAGTCCGATTCGAGCTCCAAGACCTCGGAGAGCATTACCGAACGACCACGCATGAATAACTAGGGGTTGTGGTATCTGTGTCCAACCAGATATTACAACGTGAATCGCGGCCCGTATGAGTGGTAGATCAGTGACTAGCTAAGCGGAAGATTTTTACCTTTTTTAGAGTTTTAATTAGGGTAAAATTACCCTACTATATAAAGGGGAAGCAGATTATTCATTAAACACAAACTAACACGCATAATAAGGCAATATACATCTATTTTTCTTTGTTTCTAAAGGTTGTTCAAAGTTCTTATTTTGGTTCATAAGTT
This sequence comes from Nicotiana glauca, assembly GCA_026770625.1. Lineage (NCBI taxonomy): Eukaryota > Viridiplantae > Streptophyta > Magnoliopsida > Solanales > Solanaceae > Nicotiana > Nicotiana glauca. The sequence goes on from MU683772.1 coordinate 176,365, forward strand.
CTTCACACTGGTCCGGAACCGAAGGCGAGCTCCTTGTTAAGCCTTTAACCGAGCCCAGATTTAGTATCATTATTGGTTTGGTTATCTACTCTATTTTCTAATTATTTATCTAACATCATTAATCACTCATATTGAATTAAGCCACATATCCTTAAAACCACGTACAAATTCAATCGTTATCTATTTTTATGGGTAAACAGAAGGAAGCTAAGTCCAATAGCACTAAAATGAAAGCAGCAAGTAACAAGCTCAACTAGTTTACAACTAAATGCTACTAGGCAAGAGCTGTAACCAACTCTAAGCTGCCTACAAAACTCTTACTGAACGAGCAAAGGAAAAAAACATGCACCTCAAAAAGATCTTCCGCAAGGATTGTAATTTATGTGACTCGGTATTATCCTTTATTATTGAGGGTAGGTCTATTTTGATACCTCAATATAACTATAAACATATTCAGTCCCTTAAGTATGCTAAAATGTAGCACATTTAGTCTCATTGACACAATGTGTTCAAAAACTAACGGTGCTACCCAACTCTTATTGATGAAGCAAATCTTCTGCTCTGAAGCAAAATGTTTCCTCTCCTTTTATTGGATAATATAAATTATCACTTTAATTCCTAATTTATAGATAATGCCTTCTAAAATTTTGACCTTAAAAATATCCCCTTCTGTGCCAGTTTTCAATAAGAAATGACAATGTATAGCTGCTGTAAAATAATAGCCAATATATATATATATATATATATATATATATATATATATATATATATATATATATATATATTGATTCTTCCAAAAAGAAAAGTTAAAATTTGAAAAAAAAATAGAGCTGTTAGGATCACTTCTAGGCATATTATTAAAGCAAACGAATAACCATGTTGTATTATCACTTTTAGCCCGTGCCAGAAACTATTTATGTCTGCCAGGCAAAAAAGTATGTAAAATTTATGTAATTTTTGTATATTAACATACAAAATGTATATATACACAAAAAAAATATACAAATTTTATACATTTTTCGGCTATTATTTTTACAGCACCTATACAGTGTCATTTTCTCACGAAAACTGGCACAGAAGGGGACATTATCAAGGTCTAAATTTTAGAAGACATTATTTAAAAATGAGTAATTAAAGTGATAATTTGTGTTATCCAATAAAAGGAGAGCAAATGTTTTGCTTCAGAATAGAAGATTTGCTTCATGAATCAGAGTTGGGTAACACCGTTAGTTTTTGAGCACATTGTGTCAGTGAGACTAAAGGTGTTACACTTTAACATAAGGGACTAAATATGCTAGGGTTATATTTGAGGGACAAAAATAGACCTACTCTCAAAGATAAGGGACAATATTGGCCAAAAGCTCTAATTTTGAATTTTTTTTTGGTCAGAAAGATAACATATATTAGTAAGTATAACTGCGTACAGAGGGTTGGGGCATAACTGGCTCCCTATCACAAACTGTTGTTCTATTACAAAGCCTTAAGTTACTACTAGTATTTACAGTTGTGATGGTCATCCTATTGGAATTATCATCATGACAACTAATTACACACGAGGATAATAGATCCATATTGCCACTTTGATTATACCAAGCAGTGTCCTGGACTAATTGAGTTTCTTCCAAACAAGCCTTGTCCTTTCCAAAAATTTGTGCAACAAAAGTGGGAACAGCTTCAAAAATCCTTGGCGAGTAGTCATTTCCAAAATTGTGGCCTGCCTTTGCTAATTGATCTGCTACCATGTTTTGCTCTCTCTACGCATGTTGGACTATAGGATTACCTAGCTGGCCCAGATAGTACCTGCAATTAGCAATTATATTAGAGAATGCAATATTATTAGTATGTAATAGGATGGTAATATTCTTTGCATCCACCTCCACCTCCAGTGGATGTTATTTTCATATACTAATGTAACAATCCGGCCGGTCATTTTTGGAATTTATACCCAGATCCCCCATTAACTGCTTTCCCTAAGTTCATTTCTGCTATTTTGGTTTGTCGGGACATTCGGTGTTAGGATTCGGAGCGTTTTGGGACACTTAGTCCCTAGATGGGAGCTTAAGAGTTGAAAAATGGTTCGTATTTGGAGCAGTGTGAACACAACCTCAGAAAGGAAATCTGATGGTTCCGTTAGCTCCGTTAGGTGATTTTGGGGTTGGGAGCGTGTTCGAAATGTAATTTGGAGGTCCGTAGC
>MU683775.1:0-10246 GCA_026770625.1 Nicotiana glauca
TCCAGGTAATGATGTATTGCGCCGTATGAGTTGTGAGATGGCTTGAGAAAAATTGCTTACGTGTTGAGAATCCGCTTAGAAATGATGTGTTATGAGCAGGATGGCTTTGAGATTTATGTTGTATATCGCACCTCAGTTGTTCTTGAATTTCGTAGCCTATAGCACTATGTGTTTTCTCAGGGGTGGTATTATGAACTTAACGTGCTTGCGATCGAAATTCGATGTTTTGTTGTAATGAGCAGATTTAGCTCAAAGTGCAATCTCCTTTTGTAAGATCTATTTATGGATCGAGTGGCACGCCGCCATGGGTATATTATTTGGATCGGGTTGCGTGCCGCAACAGTGTGATGTCGAGTCTAGTTCTCTATGTGCTATTCCTTTATGTGTTTCGCTTCCTAACTTTTTAGGAAAGGTCCGTATTAGTGCAGGGTTTAGATAATTCCTTCCAGAATTCGATTTCCTATTTGTGTTGTGTTCGGATTGGTGGCCTATTGGCGCATGATAGCATCAGGTGAGATTTTAATAATTTCTAGGGTGGCTTATTGCCTGAGCAGTTGTATCGGAGGAGACGAGATCCCTTGATCTAGGATTCTGTGCAATCCAGTTATATGAGGTATATTATGGAGATAAAACCATTATTGGGTTCAGAATGAGGGTAAAGCCTTGTTAGGATGTAGGCCTAATGTTTTGTTGACTCGGCGATTGATTATGAATGTCGGTACATCTCGTCCGCCGTGGAGGTATGGTAAAGGTAAGGGTAAGACCTGTATATGTCATGGGGTGCAATGGGAGCATCGGATCAGTAGGATTTTTGGCTAAGTTAATCAGATAATATTATGGTGGTCCTGTGGATTTAGTGTTGCAAAGTAAGAATTCAGCGAAGTTATGCCGTTATGTTGAGTACGGCGTGTAGTGATTGATATGGTGATTGTATATGGAAACAGGCCCAACATAGGATTCCAGATGTTAGAATCGGGCTCTAAAGCTTATTTGCTTGAATAAGAGAAAATATCTTCTGCATTTATCGAGCTTATGTGCTCAGCTAAGTTTTGGTAGCACGGTAAGGTGCGTGAGGTGCTAAACAGTGATTTCAGACCACTCCAATACAGTTCTCAGCACGTTCGAGGACGAACGTATGTTTAAGTGGGAGAGAATGTAACGACCCGACCGGTCGTTTTGAGTACCAGCGCTCCGTTCAGCAGTCGGAGGCCATGAACAACTTCATTTCAGGTATTATGACTTGTACGCGTGTTCAGAATTTGATTTCGGGAAATTCGGAATTGATTTAGGAAGAGAATTCTCATTTCGGAAGCTTAAAGTTGAAAGAATGAGCTAGGATTTGAATTTCAAGTAAACGACCTCGGAATCGGGATCTGAAGGTTCCAGCAGGTTCGTATGATGATTTCGGTCTTGGGCATATGCCTGGATTGGGTTTTGAATAACCCAGGAGCGTTTTGGCGCCTATTATGGAAGTTGGCATTTTAGAAGAAATTTTATAAGTTTGGCTTGAAGAGCATTGCAGTGTTATCGAAGTCCGTTTGGAATTCTGAGACTGTGAATAGCTCTGTATAGTGATTCTGGAGTTGGGGTCGCGATCGGAAGTGAATTCGGAGGTCCGTAGACCATTTTGAAGCCATTTGGCTAAAGATAGAAAGTTGAAGGTTTTTGGAGAGTTTGACCGGGGGGTTGACTTTTTGATATCGGGGTCGGAATCAAATTTCGGAAGTTGGAGTAGGTCTATAATGTCAAATATGACTTGTGTGCAAAATTTGAAGTCAATCGGACGTGATTTGATAGGTTTCGGCATCGGAAATAGAAGTTGGAAACTTCAAAGTTCATAAAGCTTGGATTGGAGGTTGATTCATGATTTTAGCATTGTTTGATGTGATTTTAGGCCTCGAGCAAGTCCATAATGTATTTTGGGACTGGTTGGTGTGATTGGTTTGGGGTCCCGGGGGCCTCGGGTGGATTCCGGGTGGTTAACAAATCGAAAATGGGCTTTTGGAAAAGGCTGAGTTGCTGGTATTTCCGCTTCTGCAGAAAGAGGACCGCAGAAGCCGTAAATGGAGCCGTAGAAGCGGATTTGAGCAAAAATTTGGGGACCGCAGATGCGATCAAGGTTCCGCAGAAGCGGGACCGCATCTGCGGAAATGGAAGTCGTAGAAGCGAAAATGTGGGCGGCCAGGGCTGATCGCGGAAGCAGCCAAAAATCCGCAGAAGTGGAACCGCATGTGCGGTTGGCCGTCCGCAGAAGCGGAAAGTGAGCTGGAGCCCAGAACCACAGAAGCGGAATTTTGTCCGCAAAAGAGGGATCGCATAAGCGTAAATATTTTCGCAAAAGAGAAAATAGCTGGAGTAGTGAGGTTGATTTAAGTTGCAAATTTGGTTCATTTCTCTCATTTTCTACACTTCATTAGCGATTTTGGAGGGTTCAAAGGAAGGTCTTCATCAACAATGTTGAGGTAAGTCATCCCTATCACTTTTGAGTTAAATACATCAATTATATATGGATTTAAGCATGGAAATTAGAGTAAATATTGAAGTTTTGGATGAAAACCTAGAAAATTTTAATCTTGGATTTTAGCCACGATTTTGAGTATGAAATTAGAAGAAAATCATATATTAGAGTTCCTAAGGTCATGGGTAACCTTTGTCTTCGAGAAATTTTCGTATTCCGGGCACGTGGGCCCGAGGGCATTTTGGTCATTTCACTAAGCGGAGTTGGGAACTTGTATAATCTGAATTGTTAATAAGTATTTGAGTGTATTCTCATTAGTTTATCATTAATTGGCTAGTTTTGGTGCACGGTGCATTGGTTCAAGCTTTCGGAAGGATGTAGAATGCCGATTTCGAGTCTTCGAAGCGAGGTGAGTCTCCTTTCTAATTCTGTGAGGGAAAAATTACCCCATAGGTGAGTTAAATTGATTATGTTCTTCTGGTTGTGGGGGCTACGTGCGCACGAGGTGACGAGAGTCCGTGCGTAGCTACTATATGCTATTGTCCGGGTAGTTTAGGACACAAAAGCATGTTATATGTGGATTAATTGTGAAATCCTTGATGGCTTAGATTTCTTAAATCACATTAAATTGATAATCGGATTTTCTAAAAGACTTATGCTTCGTTTTCTCAAATTAATAAAAGAGAATGGACTTTTCTTGGATATTTGCTCCACATTGACTTCCTGACTGTTTATCTATCTGTGTGTGTTTATTTTGGAACGGGCCGCATGCCTCGGCAGATTAATAGATGCATCTATAGGCGCGTCGTCGACCCTCGGCAAGTGCACATTTATTTCTGTTGGATCGGGCCGTCGCCTCGGTATGATTTGCGCATGCCTGTGTTGCTGCCTGAACTTGATTAAGTTATTGTTGCCCTTTTGTGGCTTAAACATATTTGGATTATGTTTTAAAGAGAAATTTGGGAAATTTTCCTATGAAAGAACTACGTGTTTATTTGTTTCCTCTATTTGATTAGAACCATGTCCGTAAAGAATAAATCCACGGATTAATATGTGAAATGAGAATAAATGATCATTGGACCATTAGAGTGTGTCAAAGTTGACCATCTCGTCTCTACCCCTTCGGGATTAGGCGGGACACTCACTGAGTACACGTTGATTACGTACTCATACTACACTTCTGTGCATTTTTGTTGCACAGGTATACTTCATTTTAGCGGCCTACTGGGCGCAGCAGCACGGACGATTCAGGGACTAGGTGAGCTGCAAATTGCGAGGCGACCTGCAGCTAGTGTAGTTCCTTTCTGTACTTCGATTATTTATTTCCTGTCCATTGTATTCCGGACAGAGGTTGTATTTTATTTCATTTTCAGTAGTCGCTCATGCACTTGTGACACCGGGTTCTGGGACGGTTTTCGACAAGTTTGATTTAATTGTTATTGTTAATTTGAATTGAAGCAAAACCCCTTTTATTTGTGAAAATGGAAGGAAAATTCTGGAATTTGATGTATTTAAAAAGGATTTTTAAATCGGTAATATAATTGGCTGGCCTGACAGCGGTGTCCGGCGCCACCATGACCCTTAGTGGATTTTGGGTCGTGACAAGAATGATGTACATGATTCTTTGAAAAGCATATAGCACTAGAATTATCACACGATATTTAATAGGTTTAAAGAATAATTCATAGTCACCCAGTTGATGAGACATCCAAAGTAATTGTGCAAAACATTGTCCAATGGAAATATATTATGCCTCAATTGTAGATAATGCAATTGGGCCTTGTTTTTGTTGTTCCAGGATATTAATGTCTTTCCCAGTAACTGACATGTTCCATTAGTGCTTTTCTTGTCTTCTTTATCACCTGCAAGATCAGCATCTAAAAAACCTTCAAGTTTAAAATTGTTAGATCGTGATACCACAGTCCATAAGAAATTGTTCCGATGAGATAGTGAATTATTCGCTATACTGTTGTTAGGTGATACTCCTTAGGAGCTGACTGAAACCTGGCACATTTACACACTCTAAACTTGATATCTGGTTGACTATCAGTTAGATAAGGTAAGGAGCCAATCATCCACGATATTTTGTTTTATCCACTGGATTTCCCTTCTCGTATTTGTCTATACTTATTGATGGGCTCATTGGTGTACCAATTGCTTTAGCATTACTCATGCTGAATTTTTGAATCAATTCCTTTGTGTATTTAGTTTGACAAATAACAGTTCCCTCCTCAAATTGTTGGATTTGAAGTCCAAGGAAAAATATGAGTTCTCCCATCATACTCATTTTGAACTCACTCTGTATAAGATTATCAAATTCCTTGTACAAGAAAGAGTTAGCACGTCCAAAAATAATATCGTCAATATAAACTTAGATAATGAGATTACCTCCAAATGATCGTTTGATAAATAATGTAGTATCTCTCATATAAGAAGTCTGTTAAGTTCAATTGGAAAATTTGCACAACTACAAATACTATTTTTTAAGTCTCTCTACTTCATAGCCTAAACATTGTATTCACCAGTTTATCAGTGTCACAAAAAGATAGGAAGAGTTAGAACGCAAAAGAGAGTTGTGTCACCCTACTTTGCCTCTTGTGAATTCACGATCAATTAGGAATTAACTAAGCCTTTCATACCAGATATCAGGAGCTTGTTTGAGTCTATACTTGGCTTTATTCGACTTATACACAAGGTAAGGAAATTGTGAATTCTCAAAGCCAGGAGGTTATTTTTACATATACCTCCTCATCAATAAATCCATTTAAGAAAGCACTTTTAACATCCATTTGAAAAAATTTAAAACCTTTAAAGTATGTATATGCAAGAAGAATACTTATTGATTCTAATCGTGCTACTGGAGTAAAGGTTTCATCATAGTCGACTCATTCCTGCTGTGAATAACCTTGAGGTACTAATCTGGCTTTGTTTCTGACTACTTTTCCATCCTCGTTCAACTTGTTTCTGAAAAGCCATTTGGTTCCAACAACAGTAGCATTTGCTGGCTAGGTAACATTTCCCAGACTTGATTCTTGTTGAATTGATCGAGTTCATCCTGCATAGCTTGTACTCAGCTGGAGTCTTTTAAGGCTTCATCAAATTTCTTTGGCTCGATTTCATTTTCTTTAAGTCAAAACTCCCCGGGGGAAACTTCAATATCATTAGGAATCTGGGAAATAGATGGGCGATTACTTGACATGACCAATTCTATCACATTTAAATGAGAGATAAGTGCTATATTTTCCTTTTTCTTAAGTTCTCATCTAGTTTTCATTCCTTCGCTTGGATCCCCTATGATAATATTTTGAGGATATTTATGTTTGCTTCTCCTTTCATTTGGTCGCGTTCCCACTGTAGGAGTAGTTGACTCCTTTTGTGGTTCAGTATGGTTACCAGCAGGTTCACTAGTTGACTATGTGACTATGTATGTGTTATCAGTCGAATTTTGTGATTTGTTTACCTGTGGTGCTTCTTGGCTGATATCTTCATCTCCTATAATGATTCCTTTATCAGCCATAGTATTATTGCCATCAAATATAACATGCATTCATTCTTCTATAAATAAAGTACGTTTGTTGTAAACACTAAAAGATTTACTATTAATGGAGTAACCGAGAAAAATACCTTCATCAATCCTTGGATTAAATTTTTCAAGGTTATCCCTACCATTATTAGGGATGAAGAACTTACTTCCAAATGGATGAAAGTAGCCTATATTGGGCATTTTCCCTCTCCATAATTCATTTGGATTTTTCTTTAGAATGGATCTTATGAGATATCTTTTGAGAATATGACATGTTGTGCTTATTGTTTCTGCCCAAAAATTATTTGGCAACGAATGTTCTAAAATCATTGTTCTCACTATGTCTTGTAGAGTTTGATTCTTGCACTCAACTACTCCAATCTGTTAGGGTGATCCTAGGGCTGAGAAATTATGAGTAAATCTTTGATAGTTGTAGAATTCTTCAAAGGCTCTGCTTTCAAATTCTCCTCGATGGTCACTTTGAATGGTTGTGATGAGATACCTCTTTTCTCTTTCAATTCTTTTACAGAAAATATCAAAGTTTTTCAAAGCTTCATCTTTACGATATAAGAAAATCACCCATGTAAAATATGATTAGTCATTAATAATAACAAAAGCATATCATTTACCTCTAATGCGAGCAGTCTAGTGGGTCCAAACAAGTCCAAGTAAAGCAATTCTATCGTTTAAAAGAGTTTCTTGTTTGTTTATCAATCTGACATGCATCACATACATGATTTCTAGAAAAGTTGAGTTTGGGAAGGCCAATATCTAAATCATGCTTGGATAGTTTTTCAATTAGATGCATGTTTGCATGACCAAGTTTTTATGCCAAAGCTAAGGATCATCGATATGGATGCCAAACAAATATGACTATCTAGATTTTCAATGTCATCAAGAATGTAAATATTTCCATACTTTACATGGAAGAATGATTTTACCTGACTCATCTTCAATGGCACATCCTATTTTCTTAAATTTGACTTCGTACCTCGAATCAGATAGCTGCCTTATACCCAAGAGATTGTAGTTGTGTCTTATCTACAAGTTATACTTATATAATATCACATTTATTGGTGAATGGAACTGTGCCAGTACCAACTATCTTTCCTTTTAAATCATCACCAAATTTGACATTTCCTCTATTTATTTTTGTGACTTCTTTAAACACATTTTTTTCACCCGTCATGTGACTGGAACATGCACTGTCTAAATACCATTTTTCTTTGTGACTCTTTTTATGGTGTTCCAGCAAAATTGAATTATCGCCTTCTTTTAGGTACCCAAGCTTGCTTGGGTACTTGTTGGTTATTTCTACCAAAATCAGGGTTATTTTTAGATTTTCAAATCCATCCTGAATTATTATGTTTAGAAAATATACAGAAGGAATATTTATGTCCAACCTTGTTACAGTGATAAAACACAGGGGTTGATCTAATTGTTGATCTACCACTTGTATTAGTACTTGTGGGCTCGATTCTAATAGGTCTTTTTCAGTTGACTTGTAAGTCGTCTGGTTAGACTTGACAGAACTGTGACTGGTGGATTTGCACATGCCATTATGTTGTATTTTCAATTCTTGAAGCACATCTCTTTCAATTTTTACAGACTTCAAGTTTAAGTTTCCAGTCCTTCTTTTCCCTATTGAGTCTCTTTAATTCATTTACCTTTTTTTTGAGATTCATTTAGGGTAAGATCAAGAATATCCTGCAATTCATTACATCTATCACATTTATATGGTCTTACCTCACTTGTTTCACCACGTACCATGAAACAATTTTCAGTGTCTTCTTTGCATTCATCGTTTGATGTATCCTTATCAGTCCAACAACCAGAGTATTTGTTTATATCATTTTCCAAAATAGTCATGAAGCACAGGTTTGCTATTTCTTCATGATCTGAGTTATCTTCATCTTTCCAGCTTATGAAAGATTTATTTTTGTTGAACCTTCTGGAGACTTTTCTTTTAAGATCTGGGCATTCGGCTTGAACATAACCATACCTTTCACATTCAAAACATTTTTTATCATTTTTGTCTTGTTTATTATATTGCCTCATTTATCTAGATGACATCCTTCCCTTTTTGTGCTTCTGTATCTTCTCATGAATCCATTCATGTTTCTTGAAACCATGTCAATTTATTCTTCAAGAGCTTCTGGATCGTCATCAATATCATTTGTAAATCCTTCAGTTGTAATTTTGAAAGCAACTGTTTTCTTCTTTTCTACTTGACGTTTTTTCTTGAGATGGATTTTCTCAAATGTTATATGATCTCCTTGTAGTTCAACATATGAAAGTTTATCTAGATCTTAAGATTCAAGTGCAACTACTTTTGTCTGCCATGTGGTAGGCAAACTTCTCATGATTTTTTCGAACTTGATCACCATTTGAGTAAGGTTTACCAAAGGCTTTCAGATTGCCAATGATTTTGCTGAATCTTGCAAACATTTTCTCAATGTATTCTCCTTCTTTCATCTGGAAGAGTTTACAATCATGAATCAACAAATTTATCCGAGTTTCTTTTAATTTGTTGGTTCCTTCATAGGTAACTTTCAGTTTGTCCCACATTTCCTTGGCAGTATCACAACTTAAATTTTTCTCATATTCTTCTCCACTTATAGCATTATAAATCAAGTTTCGTGCCTTAGAATTAACTTGAACGACATCCATTTGCTCGTCTGTGTATTCATCTATAACTTCAGGATCATCAGGTGATTGTGTTGTTGCTGGCAGTGTATAATTTCCTTTTTGATAACATGTCATACTTTGACATCATAGGACTTTGTATAAATTTCCATGTGCACCTTCCAATGAGAGAAGTGATGTCTATTGAAATAGGATGGCCTTACTTGCGATTTCCCTTCTTGAAAGAGTCCTGCAATTGTTACTTGGTTTGACATGATCTTTTCTTACTAGTTGACAAGCAAAATATAAAAGTATGATACCTGCTCTGATACCAACTGAAAGTGCAAAAGGGGGTGAATTGTTAATTTTCATTTTTGTATCCTAAGTAGTTGACTTACTAACTAGTCTACTGAATGTAAAAATAGAATATAAATAAAGTAGAAATAAAATACAGGATTAAAGGCACTAGGATTTTTATACTGGTTCGGATTCAGTGTGAATCTTATGTCCAATCCCCTTGGGTTGCAAGAGTATTCTATTTTAGAATATGAAGTTTCTCGATACAAGAGAGTTGGTAGTTTTACACCAACAGCTTAGTCGATATGTTAATCCTCGCCTCTTAATACAATGCCTCACCAATGATTTTTTATCTTTCTTCTCTTCCTAGTTACACAGTATATCTAGAGTGCACTACAATACTTGTTTGCAGTAGAACAAAAAGAGTGATAGTAGTTCGATCAATTTATGTGATGCTCCCTTGACATACTCCATCTTATACTTGAGCTTTGTCTTAAAGAATCTTTTGCAGACTGTTGAAAGATTGGCAGTCCCAAGGGAATTGATCTTTGAAATTGAATCTGTTATGATTCATTCCAAGAATAAGTAAAAGAGTTTCCATAGATAGCCCATGACTGCCGGTCATTTCCTTCTTCGAAGTGGGATTTATTATAAATTCTCCTTAAGTTGTTCCTTGATTCATGGGATTGATGGCCTTCCTTTTTCGACAAATATCTTCAGCAATCAGGGTAACCGTAAATCTTGGTCCTTCTTTTATTGTATCAATCATCCTAGTTTTCATATTGCTTCAATCTTGAATCTTACTTAATTGCTTCCGTTGACAAATCTTTGACTTGATTCTTTTACTCCTTCCTTTCTTGACTTCGTCCGTATATCATTGATAGATTTTCTCGTATCCTTTTTTTCATCTCTCGTGATCCTGCACCATAGTAATATGTTATTTTTCATTGTTGAAATCTACATCTGACAGTAAAAACGTTGGATCAATTGAAGAGGGAAGAGAAACATTTTAATGGTGTTGAGGAATCAGAAGGAGAATAAGCTTGAGACAAGAAACGACTAGAAACTGGTACTTGAATTGTCCTAATGACTTTATTAACAACTTTTATTTGGGCATAAGTTAAACATTGTGCCAAACATTAAATAAAGTTGCAGAAGCAAGAATGGCATGACGTCGAATGATGTTGTTTTTGTTGAAATGTCAAAATTCTCTATCCCACATCGGTAGAGAGTTTGTTTTGGTTGGTATTTTTCCCTATAAAAGGAAGCCTAATGTTTAGGATTTAAACACACCTCTCATTTGCCTTCTTATCTTCTTAAGGCATTTGTATCTTCTCTCTTTA
>MU683775.1:13258-29812 GCA_026770625.1 Nicotiana glauca
AAGTGTATTCGCACAGATAATGGAGGTGAATACAAAAATGATCATTTTAATAAGGTCTGTGAAAATGATGGCATCGTCCGACACTTCACTGTCAGACATACATCACAACAAAATGGAGTGGCAGAACGTATGAACCGGACCTTGCTGGAGAAGGTACGGTGTATGTTGTCCAATGCTAGCTTGGGCAAAGAATTTTGTCTGAGGCAATTACATATGCATGTCACCTCATTAATCGTCTACCATCTGCTGCTATTGATGGAAAGACACCATTTGAAAAATGGTATGGAAAGTCTGCTATAGATTATGACTCTTTGCACGTGTTTGGATCAACTGTATACTATCATGTAAAAGAGTCAAAATTGGATCCAAGGGCAAAGAAGGTTATTTTTATGGGGATTACTTCTGGAGTCAAAGGATACCGCTTAGGGTGTCCTATGACAAAGAAAGTAATATTCGGCAGGGATGTTACCTTCGATGAATCTGCTATGGTAAACAAGGTAACAAATGAAGATACCAAACAAGATGATGGTGCTTCTAAGAAGGTGAAGTTTGAGGGAAAATTTATTTTTCCTACACAAGAAGCAGAGGAGGAAACAAATGAAGATTATCCTCTAGAAGGAGAGCCAGAAGAGGAGATTCCAACTCAGGAACCTCAACAACAACTTGAATCAATAGCAACCAACATGCCAAAAAGGACAATAACGAAACATGTTCGTCTCATAGAGACAGTTGCTTGTGCAACCTCAATTGTAGCTGATGATGTTCCTACCACTTATAAAGATGCAGTCCAAAGTTCAGAAGACGATAAGTGGAGGATTGACATGAATGATGAAATACAGTCCCTTCATCAGAATCCTACATGGAGATTGGCCAATCTCCCGAAGGGAAAGAAAGCAATTGGGTGCAAATGGGTATTTGCAAAGAAGGAAGGATTTCCTAACCAAGTAGATGTTCGTTACAAAGCAAGATTGGTAGCCAAAAGATATGCTCAAAAGGAGGGAATTGATTACAATGAAGTGTTTTCTCCAGTTGTAAAACATTCCTCTATTAGAATTATGTTGGCTTTGGTAGCACAGTTGGATTTGGAACTAGTTCAGATGGATGTAAAAACTGCGTTTTTACATGGAAACTTAGAGAAGGAAATCTATATGACTCGGCCAGAAGGATTCAAAGTTGTTGGAAAGAAAATTATGGTGTGCAAACTTGAAAAATCATTGTACGGTTTGAAACAATCTTCTAGACAATGGTACAAATGATTTGACAAGTTTATGTTGCAGCAAGAGTACAAGAGAAGCAAATACGATCATTGTGTGTATTTGCGCAGGCTTAAAGATGGTTCCTTTATATATCTTCTCCTATATGTTGATGATATGTTGATAGCTTCCAAGAATTCGGAAGAAATTGATAAGTTGAAGATTCAACTGAAGAAGGAGTTCGAGATGAAGGATCTGGGTGAGGCGAAGAAAATTCTTGGCATGGAGATAATAAGAGATAGACGTTCAAAGAAACTCTGTTTATCTCAGAAAGAATATTTGAAGAGAGTACTGCAACGTTTTGGCATAGATAACAAGACTAAGCCAATTAGTACTCCACTTGCTCCCCATTTTAAGCTAAGTACTACTATGTCGCCAATGGATGAAGCTGAACGAGAGTATATGTCAAAGGTACCATACGCAAATGCTGTTGGTAGCTTGATGTATGCAATGGTCTGTACGAGACCTGACATTTCACAAGCTGTTGGAGTTATTAGCAGATATATGCATAATCCAGGAAAGGAGCATTGGCAAGCTGTGAAGTGGATTCTACGGTATATTCATAATACTGTAGATGTTGGGTTAGTTTTTGAGCAGGAAGACAATCAGTCTGTAGTTGGATATTGTGACTCAGATTTTGCGGGTGATCTGGACAAACGAAGATCAACTACTGGTTATGTGTTTACTTTTGCAAAGGCACCAGTTAGTTGGAAGTCTACTTTGCAGTCAACAGTTGCTTTGTCTACAACAGAGGCAGAGTATATGGCTATTACAGAGGCTGTGAAGGAGGCAATTTGGCTTCAAGGATTGCTAAAGGAGCTTGGTGTTGAACAAAAAGGTATCACAATTTTTTGTGATAGTCAAAGTGCTATTCAATTAGCGAAGAACCAAGTTTATCATGCAAGGACGAAGCACATTGATGTTCGGTATCATTTTGTACGAGAAATCATAGAAGAAGGTGGAGTCACGGTGAAGAAAATTCATACTACGGAGAATCCTGCTGATATGCTGACAAAGGTGGTGACTGCGATCAAGTTTCAACATTGTTTGGATTTGATCAACATTGTTGAACACTGAAGATTGAAGATGAAGACACAACCAAAATTTGTTATAGAGAGAAAATTGAAGATGTGAAATTTTTGCCAAGGTGGAGATTTGTTGAAATGTCAAAAATTTCAACTTCCCACATCGGTGGGTTAGCAAAATTGGGTAGGAATTTTTCCTATAAAAGGAGGCCTAATGTTTAGGATTTAAACACACCTCTCATTTGCCTTCTTATCTTCTTAAGGCATTTGTATCTTCTCTCTTTAGTATTATTTCACTTGTATTTTTGGAGTGAAATAAAATATTGGTTGTGTCCGAGGAGTAGGCAAAATTAGCCGAACCTCGTAAATTCTGGTGTTCCTTTTATTATTGCTTTATTGTCTTATTTATTATTTGGTGGCTGCCATAATTTTTGGTATAGTAGTTGTGACTCATTCATACTATATACATTTGATTTCCGCAACAGTTTTGGGAAGAGAGATGCAATTGAAGCTTGTACAAGTTATTCTCACGAGTGCCCTCTGATAGTACCTTCCCTTTTACCAGGTCTTTCACAAGACAAAAACGAGGGCAAAACTAAAAAATCACATTTGGTACGAAAGAAATGCCATCGCTGGAAACTGTTGAGGAGGTGAGGTTGGTAGTGAGTGATGGAGAGGAAGCCATTGACGTGAGTCATACCGCTTTGATACCATAGAAGGGTTCGAACACAGGAAGGAAACTTTTTGTATTATTTCTCACACGAGGAGATAGTCTCGTATATATACAATGCTTTACAATCGTGAGATAAGGAAGAGATAAGTTTGAACTTGACTAAAATCTAGAGAGTCCTATCCTTTTCAGCTGCTTAAATTTGTAATTTAAAATTATGTAATCGACTTTGAGTTATTCGAGGAATCAGCTTTATCCTTAACGAGAATATCTAATTGTAGATATTACTTGTGGATGTCGTTTGAGAATTTTACACAATATTTGAATTTCAGAAGAGGATTGGGTGCTGAGAATAGTTTAAAGCGACGTACAACAGTGTAAGTTGATTAAGACTCTCTTTTTTAGGGATTTTCTCTAAAAGAATATATCGAGTTAATACCGAAGTTTTCTTGTAAATATGCATCCGCACTTGTGTGGACAAGTAGGAAAAAATGTCATTATGTGTCTTCGAGTTGTGTTACATATGAGGTGTTATTTGATTTTATATAAAAGAAATAAAAAAAATTATTGGTGAATAAAACTCGAGAAGAATATTATAAGTTTTATTAAAACTTATGTATTGATAAGAATATAAAATATTTGAGTGCTAAAGATATGTTTTCATAAAAAAATATTTCTTTTGAAGCTTGATATATAGGATAGCACTTGTTGTATCTTTAAAAAAATAATGTTATATTGCTAAAGGATTTAACATGAAAAATGTTATTTATTTGATTTTGTTCAAATGGTTTTAATTGACTATGAATTTTTGGCTATTAGGTTATGGATTTTTATTTTTGATATGTCAATTGTTTCGGAAGTTACTATGGAGACCATCGAGATTTGTTGAAATATTGATTTATCATAGAACTATACATGCCGATGTAAAGATACATTCTAAGGCTAAAACGAGATTTGTTAAGGTAATAACGTTAAGCTGACTCGTACGACACTACTAGAAGTCGCCCGAACAAGTAGGATCAAATACTTATGTCACGACCGGCATTCCCACCATTGGGACTATGATGGCTCCAAATATTTCACTTGCTAGGCAAGCCAATGTCAGATGTAATTATTAACCAATTTTAACAAGTTTCAAATGCGATGTAAATAAAGGATATCTAAAAAGTCTGAAACAAGGTAAATAAACTAATAAATGACGAAATCTCAATACAAATTCCGGAACTGGTGTCGGGAATACATGAGCGTCTAAGATACTATAAATAATGGTCTGAAATAAACATAACTGTCTAAATCAAATGAACAACTAAAAAAAGTAGAAGGGGGCGTTAGAGTTGCGGACGACGTGTAGCTATACCTCAAATCTCCTCTAGGTAGCTGGATTTGGTAAAGTCTACAGTACGATGTTGGGACCAACTTCAGTATTTGCACAAGAAGTGTAGAATGTAGTATGAGTACAACTGACCTCATGTACTCTATAAGTGTCGAGCCTAACCTCTACAAAGTAGTGACGAGGCTAAGGAGGGTCACTTACATTAATCTATACACAACAACAACAATAATAATAATAATAATAATAATAATAATAAATAAGAGTGATGATAATAATAATAAAAATAAGAAGAAGAAGAAGAAGAAGAAGGGGAGTAATAATAATAATAATAATAATAATAATAATAATAATAATAATAATAATAATAATAATAATAATAAATAAAAGTGATAATAATAATAATAATAATAATAATAATAATAATAATAATAATAATAATAATAATAATAATAATAATAAAAAGAAGAAGAAGAAGAAGAAGAAGAAGAAGAAGAAGAAGAAGAAGAAGAAGAAGAATAATAAGAAGAAGAAGAAGAAGAAGAAGAAGAAGAAGAAGAAGAAGAAGAAGAAGAAGAAGAAGAAGAAGGGGAGGAGTAATAATAATAATAATAATAATAATAATAATTGAAGTAAAGCAAGTAACTCATATCAATGAAACTCAAAATTAACCAGCAGAGAGTCCTGAATAACCAGTCGTAGAACTCATCTCAACAACCGATCCAATTCAACAATTACACCATATATAATATATGTTGCGGCATGCAACCCGATCCCATGATATAAACTTTAAACAAATATGTTGTACCACACAACTCGGCCCCTCCATATAATCATCTGTCAATATCATATTCCATCCTTATTCCTCCCTTTTCATTTATTTCTTTTTAATTTTCATTGCGGCGTGCAACCCGCTACCTAAGCAATGTCATTAACAATAGTAACTCAATAATTAAGATTTACAAGAAATTATACATCAAGAGAACAAATGTACGAGTAATGGGGAATAACATGATAATCTAGAGGCTCGAACTACTCGGATGTCTCAACTTTACCAACTCAACGATATCTACTTTTAACAATACGTACAAGTGAAACTACTTCAATGAAGGCAACAATTAATATGACATTATAAGGCATAAGACAATTTAGATACATGAGAGAAATAAATCGGGACAAGTAGTAAATAAGTATGGAATTAGGGAGGGGATGGACATTTTAATACAAGACAAATAAGCATGTAGTAATTAAGGTATGAAGACAAGACATAATAGTAAGCAATGAAGATAGGGAAAACAAGTGATGTAACGTTTAAGTCATGAAAATAAGTAATTAATGAAATACGGGAAAACATGAAAATAAGTAACTTGACAGCGATATACACTTGTCACCTCACATATACGCCACTACACATGTAATTTATATAGCACATAGCTTAAGGGTTCCTAATTCTCTAAAATCAAGGTTAGACCCAATACTTACCTCACTCAGCAATCAACTCAAAGTTCAACTACGGCCTTGCCTTTCGAACAAACCTCCAAACAAACCAAATCTAGTATTAACCAAACGATTTAATATAAGCCTCAGAAACTATCCACGAATGAAAGAGGTTAAATTGAGATCATTACTGAAAAATTCAACCCCGGGTTCACTTGGTCAAAACTGAAATTCGTACCATAACCCGAACACCTATTCACCCACTAGCTTGGTTATGTAATTTATTTTAAAATCTGACCTCAATTCGAGATCCAAATCCCAAATTTATAAAAATCTCTAATTCTACTCAAATCCCTAATTTCTACCATGAAAATTCTAGATTTGATGTTGAAAACTTATGAAATGTAATGGGTAATTGAAAAGAAATAGATTAAAGTCGCTTACCAATGAATTTAAAAAGAAAATCTCTTGGAAAAATTGCCTCTAGGGTGTTTAGGGTTGAGAGTCTAAAAGAAATGAGCTAATTCCCGTTTTTCCCTCTTTTACCCAGCTGCATTTATCACAATTGCGATGATCGCAGAAGATATCAACCTTTCGCAAATGCGAAAAAACCACTGAGCCTTTTGTCATCGCAAATACGACAGTTTTATCGCAAATGCGGACCAAGGAAGTTCGCAAATGCGAACAATACTTCACAAATGCGAAGAAGCACCAAGTATACAGTGGACGCAATTGCTAATATACAGAGTCTACAAATGCGAACTCTTCCCAACCCAGCCCATGCTCACAAATGCAACACATTGTTTGCAAAATTGAGGCTTGCATTTGTGATCCAGACCTTGCAAATGCGAGATCTACAATTCAGCACCAGAAACACATATGCACCAGTTATTCCTCTAAGTCCAAAAATCACTCTATAGCCTATTCGAAACCCACCCGAGTCCCTTGGGCTCCAAACGAAATATGCACATAAGTGTAATAATATCATACAAACTTGCTCACACGATTAAAATACCAAAATAACACCTAGAACCATGAATCAAATACCAAAACAAGTGAAATTTTTAAAGAAACTTAAGACCTTTTAATTTTTACAACCGGACATCTGTATCACGTCAAATCAATTCCATTTTAAATCAAATTTTGCAGACAAGTCATGTAAACTGAAATGAACCTATACCAAGTTTCGAAATTAAAATCCGAACCTAGTAGCAACAAAGTCAACTCATGGTCAAATTTATAAATTATTTAAAGATTTAAGCTTCTAATTTACAACAAATTATGATAGATCAAGTTAGGAATTCCAAATTTGATTCCAGGTATACGCCCAAGACCCAAATCATGATACGGACTTACCGAAATCGTCAAAATACTAATTCGGATCCGTTTGCCCAAAACGATGACTAAAGTCAACTCAAATGAGTTTTTAAGGCATGATTTCACATTTTTATCAGTTTTTTACATAAAAACATTGCGGAAAAAGACACGGAATATGCACGCAAATTGACGAAGGCTAATCGGATTATTCGAGGTCTCGAAGCGTAGAAATAAAATGTAAAACTATAGACGACATATCGAGTCATCACAACTTATTGCTAGGTTGATCACCTAGTAGTATTATTTTATCAATGTCAATATAGTATTTTCGATGGAAGGCAAAAGATAATTTTTTTATGTTTAGTCTTAAGGACCCGAAAGTGATTTCAGTGACTAAATTTGTAACGAGTCGGTCAGTTATTTTGAGAGTAATAATCAAGATCCCTAATTTGCTACTTTCCCTGTATCTTTATCTGCTTATGTGGCTTGCCAAAAGGTTTTGTTTTTGGTTTCAAAGTGTTTTGGGATACTTAGTCCCTAAAATGGAAGCTTAAGTCTTAGAAATTTGACTGTAGTCGGAACTGTGTGAAGACGACTCTGGAATAGAGTTTCGTCCATTCCGATAATTCTATTGGGTAATTTTGGACTTAGAAACGTGTCTGGATTGTGAATTGGAGGTTTGTAGTTAATTTAGGCTTTAAATAGCTAAAGTCAATTTTTCGAAGATTTTGATCAGAAGTGGACTTTTTGATATCGGGATCGGATTCTGATTCTGGAAGTTGGAGTAGGTCCATAATATTGAATATGACTTGTATGCAAAATTTGAGGTCAATTGGGCGTGGTGTGATAGGTTTGGGCATCGGTTATAGAAATTTAAAGTTTCAAGTTCATTAAGTTTGGATTGGAGGGTGATTCATATTTTTGTTGTTGTTTGATGTCTTTAAAGATCTCGACTAAGTTAGTATGGTATTTTAGAAATGGTAGGTGTGTTTAGGAGAGGTCCCAGTGGCCTCGGATTGATTTCGGGTGGTTAACGGATCATTTTGGACTTAGAAAAAATTGTAGATTTTCTGGTGTTCTCGGGTTTTGGTTTCCTTCTTCGCGTTCGCAAGAGGTGTCCCGCGTTCGCAAAGAGGAACTGGAGGCAGGTGGAATTTTACACTTCACGTTTGTGATGTTGATCCCGTGTTCGCAGACCTCGAAGTCCTCCTTTATCCCCTTTCATATGGTTCTTCCTTTATTTCTTCTAGTTATTGATGTATAGAAACAGTTAGACAAAAATCTTAGAAGCTTGTGATTTATGGTGTTCTGGGTCTTGGGAGAAATTTTGTGTATATTTTGAGAGTTGGTTATTGTACATGCCGAGCGGCATTTCTATCAGTATTTAAATATTTGTTGATGTTAGTAGTTAAGGTTTTACTTTTATTTTTGGTTATTTCCGCAAATGTTATGCTTACCTAGTCGTAGAGACTAGGTGCGGTCACGACATCTTACGAAGGGAGGAATGGGTCGTGACAAAATTCCATTGAAATGATTTCGTAAGATTTATAAAAATCTTGGATTGATATAAATGTTTTATAAATTTATATCATATTACATCTCACTAATCTTTTTATTTAAAGTGATAGAGAGCATAAATTGATATAATAGTTTGTCATTTTCTACCAAATACTACCTGCATTATTTTTAAAATCTTGTCCGAGGAACTTGAGTTAGAGAGAGTCTATAATACTAATTAAGTACGATGCTGAGTCCACGTGGGCATCTTTCAAGGCTCCACCGGCTTTACATATTTCAGTGTGACATATAATATGCGAACATGGCTAGGATGGCTCTCTTTCCCATGTATATGCTGAGGCACCACCTCTATTCTGTAGTAGCTATCATGTGTATTCTTATTTTCTTTTAATCGGTAATTGTCCCAAGTGATTAGTTCTATTTCTTGGTATAGAGGCTCCATAAATAACTGTAGTGGATTGTAGAACAGAATTGTATATGACATACATAAAATGATACTCCCTCCATTCCAGTTTATTTGAACATATTTTTTTTTTGTCTGTTCCAAAAAGAATGACCCATTTCTAAATTCGGAAACAACTTAGCTTAAACTTACAATCCTACTCTTAATGAGAAGCTTTTATACACACACAAGTACTATGAGCCCCTTTTTAACTTGTTTAGGACCACAAATTTTAAAAGTCTTCATTATTTCTTAAATTACATACCCAGTCAAACAAATTCACATAAATTAAAACGAAAGGAGTATTTATTTTATTTTTATTTCATTGTAATATAGTTTCGAATTTGAAAGGTTTCACATTTGACTTATAAATGTATATGATTTTCAATGGTTTAATTTTCACGATTATTTGATTTTCATGCATCATGTGATTTGATTCGTTCGAGATGAGGAGTGTGCCGGGCGCCATATCCGATATCCAATGATGTCTTCTGAAATCATGGCCTGATTGAAAGGAAAAGGAATATAAAGTACTTTAAATAAAACTTTTTTTTCTTGTTTTCTTTTCTTTTCAAAAAGTTTTGGGGCTGGGGGGTTGCATATTTCCTTAGCTATTATCTGTGTTAGAGTGCGGCAAGGCATTCTCTAATTTTAAATATTGCACGTTTGAAATGTCAAACATGATTATTTCCTGAAGGTAGCCTACAAATTGGGTATTCGATTAATTATACGGAAAAGGACATGATATATCCCTCTACTTTATTTTATTGTTAAATTATGTTCCCTATTATACTTTCCGTCCAAATTTATCCCTGCCGTCCATCAAAGTTCTATATTTGCCCCTATTTTAACGGTCGGGACACGTGGCACATTTTGAATACGGAAAAGGGCATGATATATCCCTATACTTTATTTTATTGTTCAATCTTATCCCTCGTTATACTTTCCGTCCAAATTTACTCATGCCCTCCATCAAAGTTTTATATTTGCCCCTATTTTAACGGCCGAGACACGTGACATATTTTAGGAGAAAGAACCAGTACAAAAACAAAAAAACTCCAAACCGCCCTAGAAACCATGACCCGCATGCTCGTTTTTCCTCTCTTAATTTTTTTTCAAACTTTTCTTAAATAAAATTTTTTAATCCGTGTAAGAGATTATCTTAGTCTGACAAAAAGATGAGGTTCAAAGATACAAGGATATGTCATCTCTTTGCTTGTTGCCACCATTTTTTTCTTTACTTCTATTTTCTTACTCCTCACTCCCTTATATTTTTTTCTTCCTCTTGTTATCACTGAATGAAACTCCACCTTTGAAAATAAAATTGCTCGAAGTCGCCCACAATTTCTTGCATATGTATTTTCTTTCAATCCATTGATTTAAGAAAAAAATGAAGTAGGTGTGGCAGAAAATTTAAAACTTCAGACAGGCTTGATGGAATTCTTTCTCCGGTGATCTCAACACAACGATAGGAGGTTGGGTCCAATTTCGAACAGTTCAATGAAGCTGGTGAAGTAATTTCTGCGGCTAAAATAAATATAATAAGATTTCATACATGCCCAAGTACTCAAGACCATTCACGAAGTCATGCTAGCGCCGGAAATTGTGCCTTTGAACCTCATCTCTTTCTCACACTAAGATAATCTCTTACATGGATTAAAAGTTTTTATTTAAGAGAAGTTTGGAAAAAAATTAAGAGAGAAAAAACGAGCATGCGTGTCATGGGTTGTAGGGCGGTTTGGAGTTTTTTTTTTATTTTTGTACGGGTTCTTTCTCCTAAAATATGCCACGTATCCCGACAGTTAAAATAGGGGCAAATATAGCACTTTGATGGAGGGCATGGGTAAACTTGGACGGAAAGTATAACGAGGGATATGATTGAACAATAAAATAAAGTATAAGGATATATCAGACCCTTTTCCGTATTCAGAATGTGCCACGTGTCTCATCCGTTAAAATAGGGGCAAATATAGAACTTTGATGGAAGGCAGGGGTAAATTTGGACGGAAAGTATAACGGGGGACATGATTGAACAATAAAACAAAATAGAGGGATATATAGGCCATTTTCCGTTAATTCTAATTATAAAGACTAGAAAATAGTCCTCGATATGGATATGTAGCTACGTAGTTATTCGAGCATCTTGCAGAAAAAAAGATACTTCAAATTTACCATACATAGTATAGTTCAATAGTACTTTTGAGAGGGTAAAAGCTTTACATTAAACTTTCTTACTCAAACTTTAGTAATTTACTTAATAAGAAAGTAGAACTCAAAAGCTAGTCAATTATTTCATAGACCCTATTCAGCCTATAAACTTCTAATGTACCTCTTAGGAGTAAATTTGGAAAAATTTCCCATTATTATGATCTCATCAAACTTGTTGCTATAGCAGGCAGTACCCTTTTTTATGGGCTAAATTGGTCACATGTGGCGCTATTCTTGCATTCTAGGTCTAATCCCCCACTCTTGATTCTTGGTACTCGACGTTCGGGTCCAAGTGACCACTCTGAGTTGTGACTGTGACCACAAGCATCGATCAAACCTATTTTAAGATCAATTAGTGTAACTGAACATGAGTAAATGACTAGACAATTAGTTGAGAGAAAATGGAGGAGACGCTCATCGCACAATGCTTAATTAGGAAATTTGTTTGTTATGTATCTCTACCTAATATTATTTTTAAAAAGTGTGTGTATATATATATAATTATAATATGTTTATATTTTGGCTAAAAATAATATAAAATAGATAACAACTCGGGTTAAAGTAAAACGTTAAATTACCACACTTCCAAATTCCAATCCACTCACGAGCTAAATTGTGTCAATAGGCCGACATTGTTTCTATAAACTTCTCTATATGGACCATAACCCCCTCACATACCCCTTTTCGAACTAGGGGTAGACATCGTTCGGTCATGAATATTATCGGTTTGGTATATCGATTATCGGTTTATAAATATGGTAAACTGATAATCGAATCGGTTAATCGGATATCAATTATTATCGATTTACCCTATAAGATAACGCAATCTAGATTCTGGAGGGAAAAAATGATGAAGAATAATATATATTGTATAAAGAATATGATAAACTTTCTCTACTGTTGCAACCCTCTCAAAGAATATGATAAACTTTACAACATTGTTTCTGTTAGTATCATGTATTTGTAAAAATAATTCTGGAGAATATAAAATAGCGTATAAACATAAATGAAAAACATAAACAAAATTTAATCCGAGCTCACTGAATTTACAATGTTTCCTTAAGAAATTTATCCTCTCCTAGTACCCAAGGTTGTGGATTATTTTCCCCGGGATAGAACGAATTACACATGGTGTAGCGGTACTTCAAACCCTAATATTTCAGTGAACACTAAGATTAGTAGCAAATCACACTGATTGTTGCTTTCTTAGAAGTTAAAACAATGCAGAAGAAAGGATGAGAAGTCAGAAATTCGTATGAAAAATCTGAGAGAATGAGCTACAATTTATAGCCCCAACCTATTGAATTCAAACGAAGAGGTCAGTTACGTTAAACGACCATAACATAAATGGCCATTTACGCAAATTAAAACGGGTAGAGGAAACGTTTTCCGTTACAAAAACGGACGGGCAAATTGGATTTAATATTAATTTTCCGTTACAAACACAAATATTTATTAATATTTAATATTAACAAATAAATTTGATCCAAAAAATTAATCAATCAATCATTTATTCGAAGCCGAAGCCGAAGTCGAGCCGAGCGAGCGAGCGACGACGACGACGCGAGGCTTGCCTTCTCCTTAACTCTTTAAGAGCTACAAGAAGAATATATATATATATATACACACACACACACACACACACACACACACACACACATACACACCTATCAAAAACCTTTTCCTCTTCTAATATGGGACGATGTCCCATTGTCAAAGAGGGAAACTTAAAATTTTATTTTCCCTCTATTTCTCATTCACCCTCTTTTAAGCCTATTTTAGCTTAAAACCTCAACAGTTTCTCTATGTGTCGAATGACAAATTTGGGAAGGTTACAACAATAGATAGAAAATTGGGAGAACTGAAAAATTATATATCTAAGGCTAAAATTGTATTTTTATAAAGTTTATTGGGCTATCAGTTAAATCGTTGATATAATTGGACAAACCGATCTGAACCCAATAGTAAAATAACACTAAATCGTACTGTTAACCCAATAATTGGGTACCGATAACCAATGGCGGAGCCACCTTATAGTAAGAGGTGTCAAATGACACACCTTTGCGGAAAAAATACTTTTGTGTATGTAGGTAAAAAAAAAAAGTATATGTATATATACAATGTATTGACTCCTCTTAATTTCCTAATATATTTACTTTTATATATTTGACACCCCTTAACAAAAATTCTGGCTCCGTCACTGCCGATAACCCAATAAGCTTTCTTCGGTCGCGCTATCAATTTTACCGGAATATGCCCAGCCCTATTTCGAACTCGGGTGGGATAAATCTCCTTCAATTGTTTCGTTACGCCTTTTTTTCTTTTACTGTCTAATTACTCCAAGTAGTATCTCTAGCTAGTATGCCCTAAAACATTGAAATCTAGATCCAGTTCTACGAACTGATAGTGAAAGGTCGTCGGGTAGGAGTCTTGGGGTGGCAAATGGGCAATTATGGTCGGATATGAGCGGGTCGAAAGCGGGTAATTAAAAAAATGGACAAAATGGCCCAGCCCGACCCATATGTGAGACAGATAAAAATAGAGTTATCCGGCGAATAATATGGATATCCATATTATCCATGATTTATTGAATATGATTACTTTTGGGAGAATTTCTAGTCTCCCAAACTTAAAAATTAAACACATTAATTATCCATTATTTATCAATTTGGTTAACCATTTTTTAAATGGATAATATGGTTTTTATCCATATTGGACCCGTTTTTAAAAAGGTTCATTATTCAACCCATTTTTTAAGGAATAATATGGGTGCATAATTATTTTCTTTTAAATATTTTGCCACCTCTAGGTAAATGTGATAAGAGTAAGTTAAGAAACAAAAGATTCAGAATTAGAGGGTGTTTGGCTAAGCTTATAAGTCGGTCAAACTGACTTATAAGTACTTTTTGGCTTATCTACGCGTTTGGTAAAATTAAAAGTGCTTATAAGCCAAAAATAAGCCAACAGTCATAAGTTGGTAACCCCTAACTTATCAAATTTTAGCTTATAAGCACTTTAAGTTTGACCAAAATATTTACTATTCTATCCCTAAAATACTTTTTTTTTAAATAAAACTCTTCGTATACCCATTTCTTTAGTTGCTTATCATTAATTTCAGCACTTTTATCCAAACTCGTAACTGCTTATTTTATAAATCAGCTTCAGCACTTAAAAGTGCTTTTCAGCATCTGATGCTTATCAGCTATTTTAAATCGGCTAAGCCAAACGGGATCATAGACTCGTTAACCTTAAAAAGTTACTCTTATTTGATGTTGGCACGTTTGAGGGAATATTACTCTCAAAATAAAATTGAATCGTATATTGTTGTCATAGATTGCACACTCAAATATAAGTAAAGTATCGTTTTTATAAGGACTTGTGATTAACTATTCAAATAAATTAAACTAAAATAATTAATATATTCAAGCGACTTTTTAAAGTATAATTATTTAACTAAAACTAATCTAGAGTAGTAAATTAATTAATATTTTTTTCTAAAAAAAATAAGTCAACAAGCTTAGAGATGAATTCAACGAGAAAAAAGATTTCAGGGTTATGGTAAATATAACTAACAATCCGTTGAGTTCTCCACTTAAGTTGACTAATTTATTTATTTATTTTATTAATTGAAAAGGTTAATATTACTCGTAACATTTTCAAGTACTACTTACATATTCAAGCTAACTCGATGCCTACACTACAAAAAAAACTGGAATTAACTACGAACTTCGTCGCTAATCTGTCGCTAAAATACTCATCGCTAACTGAATCTTTAGATAATCCGTCGCTGAATGAGATTAGCGATGGATTTTTCTGTTTAGCTACAGATTTTGTCCGTCGCTAAACCCTGATTTTTTTAGTGGTGCTATAGTCCTATGGAATTTGAACTAACAAGAACACATTAATAATTCTTATACAATAACCAAACAAGGCAAATAGGTATATTCCTATCCTAACTGTAATTTTATTCATGAGGCCCAGATTCAGAATCTTGCTCTTCTCAATCTTATATGTAATCTACAATTTTTTGCTTTCGAGTTCAATCCTAGATTAATAGATAGTATCAATTTGTGATCAAGCAATCAAATAATTTAGCACATAATTAAATAAATAAATTAATATTATAAAACAATAAAAATAATTCAAGTTTCAAAATATAACATTCATGTAACACAGACAACCCTAGAACTAATAAACTATAAAATTTAAGAAAGCATTGAAAAGAAAAACTAGTTGCAAGCTTTCCCGATGCGTGGTTCGCGTTCTCTACCTCCAAAGTTAATCCCCCTTAAAATTAGGGTTAGAATCACTTTTATACATGTTAGGGGTCTGTAGGATCGAAATAATCCATTCCCAATTGAAATAGGATAATTAGAGGTGTTCATAAAAATCTGAAAATCCGAACCTAACCGATCAAAAAAATCAATATTTTTTAATTTAATTTGATTTTGATTTTGAAATTTAAAAACTAATCAAATTTGGTTTGTTTTGGTTTAACTAAAAAAATGAACCAAACCGAATATAGGAATAGATTGTGTAAATTTATTATTACACCTATAGATATGTATACTTTTATACAAAGTTTTAAAATTTATAGTAAATATTAATCGTTTGCACTTTTAGTACAGTTCTTTACCTTTATATTCTAGTTTAATTGATAGTTTTCTTTTGTTAATTGTAAGAATCTATTTCATATTAAAAATAATATATTTAATTGAGTCATTAAATTATTCATCACTATTTGATTCAATTATCATTAATATATCTTGGTAAATAATAGATTTCTTAAATGGCAATTGATTTGATAGTGTTACGTTAAAAATGTGGTCGCCGAAATGTGTGTTTGGTAGTGTATATCTTATATTTAAGAAAAAACCGACAAATAACCGAAAAAACCAAAAAACCGTCATAAATCGAATCGAAAAAAAAACTGACTTAATTAGTTTGGTTTGGTTCTAATATTTGAAAGACCGACTTACTTGGTTTGATTTCTTTTTAGAGAAAAATCGATCCAAATAAACCATGAACACTCCTAAGGATAATTCCCCGATGGAGGGTCCTGGCTAGCGTGTCCCGCTAGGCTGGGCGCTGGCTCCATCTTCTACTTTTTCCAGATCTATTCCTAAATAGCAGCGCCTAGCACACTAACCTGGGCACTGGACTTGCACTTTGTCCGGTTTTCTTCTTATTCCGCTTCAAGTCGTACACATTCATTTTATTTTGCTCGTGCTCAATTTCTACACCTATAAATACCAAAATTAAGATCAACTAATCATAATACACAGGAAAATAAACTAGACTCAAGTAAAATGTGAGACAGTGTGCATACAAATAGGTGAATATCAAATAGATAC
>MU683775.1:30712-71182 GCA_026770625.1 Nicotiana glauca
GAGGGGCTAGAGAGGAAGGAAGATACTTACCTTTTGTATTGAATAAGTATTTTACTATAGTGTTAGAGTAGACGAATGTCATGACCCAAAATTCCTCCGAAGAGTCGTGACGGTACCTAGTCTCTAAAATTAGGTAAGCCTAACACATACCGAAATGATAACAAATTCTACTAAAGAGCTGTTGAACATGAACCAAAAAATTTTAAATAAACCAATAGTCTTAACATGATAAAATTTCTCAAAATCGGTAGTACAAATCACACGCATTTCTAAGAGTAACTAATAATAAAGAGTACATCATTGTCCGGAATAATAGGAGACAATGGAAGTATAATACAACAGAGTGACTTCGGAACCTGCGAATGTCTAACAAGTGTACCTTGAAATCCCCAGCCAGTAGTTTTCAATAAAAAATGTAGAGAATTTAGGAGCATTACAGCCGTCTCAATTTTCAGGGTTTTCAATATCAAAACCAACTCGTTCCGAAGTACTTGCTACTGCACAAAATGTGCAGAAGCGTAGCATGAGTACACCACAATAACAACCAATAAGTATCTAGCCTAACCCCAGTAGCATAGTTACGAGGCCAGATCAAGATACCTACCAAAAATGTAAACCTCAGCAGGATATGACATAAAGCTAACAAGGAAGGAATATCAATGTAATGCCAATAACAGAAAGAATTCAGATTACAAACAGTAGTAAAGATAAGGGGAATATAAATGGCAACGAGAAATAACCAAGTAACTAAGAAGCAACATAGTGAGGATAAGGATGTAGTATAAATGTGCTCAAGTAGGGAGAATGATGTCAACTCGACCATTCAAACCATTTCTAATACACAATTTCAACAATCCGACTTCTTGTAATCTCATATCATAAATCACAACTTCCAGACCATTCACACGCGTGGAACCTTGTGCCCACATTTTTTATCTCACTTCACACGGTAAAATTCACTTGCTACCCGGTATATAATATACGTGACAAATGCTAATTAGGATGTTCAAGAAATTTTATTTATATGTAACGTAAAGTGAAATTACAGTTTCAAAATCAAGTAGGAAATCAATGAGAAAAATGAGTTTATTTTAGAAATCGTCTGGGTGAAAATATTATAAAATACAACATCGGATAAGCTACTGAATCTAATATAGAATTTATTAAGTTAAAATATAATAACAATTCTTTTTCTTAAGCAAAATAAAAACAGCATACAGGGTAAGGAAATTAAGTTAAGAAATTTAAGGTAAAATATGACAACTATTAGAAATGATAAAGTCCCGAATAAAAAGGCGAGTTTTAACTTAAAAGTCACATAAGGTAAGCATGTTATAAATTATTTTATTTAAAATGTTATATTACTAACAACTCAACAGGATACGAGGTACCGACTCATCGTAGTAAATTCATCTTGAATATCAATTCACCAAAATAATAGTATAGTAATAACCACTCAATCCTCAAAAACCGGTGAAAAATCGAAAATACAAATTCTCAGAGTGACGTACGAAAGAGATGAAACCAATACAATACAACACGGAATACAAAACTCATAAACAGTTGCGGTGCGCAACCCGATCCTACCGTACAATACTATTCACCCTTATTCCACCATGTGAAAATCAATAAAAATAAATAGATATATGTTGCGGCATGCAACCCGATCTCGCCATATAATCAGAGTCATTATCATAATTCACCCTTATTTTACCATATCAATTCACCCTTATTTCTCCTTACAACCCGATCCCACCGTATCAATATCATAATAATAAACAAAATATGTTGCGGCGCGCAACCTGATCCCATCATACAATATCAAAATAATAATTCACCCTTATTTCACCATAACAGTTCACCCTTATTTTACATATTGCAGCATACAACCCGATCCCACCGTATAATAATTTAATCAACAGCAACAATTCAATGACTCATTTTACAAGAATTTCTACAATCAAGGGTATGAGTACATGACAACAAAAGAACCACGTAAAAAAAAGAATACAACAAACTTTACAAAAGTGACAGGATAAGTATGCAATCATAATAATTAGGACGCGCAGCAGATAAGGACAGAGTCATAGAAGAAATTCAATAATTAAGAGGTAACAAGACAATAAAGAAGTCAATAACTTCAACTAAGGCATATAAGGGCCAAATAACGAGTAAGAGGTACACTAAGTGCTAACAACATCAAATAGAGCATGTAAGAGTTGACTAACAACGAGATATCACATGTTATGACAATTCAATTAAAGGCATGGGAAGAGGCTAGGCACTTTGAACCGATCAATTACCACATACGGACCGTTCACCCACTCGTCACCTTGCGTATGCGACTTTCACATAACAAGATAGCATAATTAACTTAATACCTAAGGGGTAGTTTATCCCACACAAGGTAAGACAAGACACTTACCTCAATTCGGCCAACTCAATACTCAATTTAGCTTTTCCATCACCAATTTCAACTCGTCTCGGCTCAATCTAGCCAAAGACGACTTAAATATATCAAACAATGCAAGAGAAAATAATTTCAATTAACAAAGCTATGATCATTACACAATTTGCAAAAAAAGTCAACACCGAGCCCGTATGGTCGAAACCTGTGTCTAAGGGTAGGTCTTGACTACTCATAACTCCCACGAGTCCGTATACGTGTTTTGTTTTCCAATCTAAGTCCAATTTGACTCTCAAATCCCAAATTTTATTTTTCAAAACTTTGACAAAATCTCCAAATTTTTTCGTTAGATCCCATAAATTTGATATTAAATCTAATGTGTAATCATAAAATATAATTGAAAATTGATTAGAGGTTCTAACCCAATGGTTTGGTATAAAAGCCCTTCCACAAAATTGCCTCCCATCAAGGCTAGGGTTCAAAATATATCAAAATGAAGCTAAATCTCAGAATATTCAGCTATATGCAAGTTGCAGATGTCGCATTTGCGACATGGAGTTCACAAAAGCGGCCATTACTTGCAAAACCTAAGATTCAACAGTCCCATCTTCATGGCAATGCGATAAAACATATCGCAAATGCAAAGATTGGCCCTTCGCAAAAACGCCCCAAACGTTCACAAAAGCGAATTCCCGCTACCCAGTTCACCATCACATTTGTGAGGCTAGCTTCGCAAATACGAAGCCTGCCAGTCCCCAGCCTCTTCTCAAAAGTGATCCCAAGTCCGCAAAAGCAGTGGTCACAATTGCGACCCTCAACTCGCAAATGCGAGATCAGACCCTTAGTTTTGGACCTTCTTCCAAACACTCCGAAATGCATACGAAAGTTATCCGAGCCCTCGGGGCTCTAAACCAAACACCCACACCAGTCCAAAAATATTACACAAACTCGCTCGCGTGATCAAAACATCAAAATAACTTCTAGAATCACGAATCAGATGCCAAAACGCATGGAGATCCCCATGAACTTCAAAAACTTCTTGAATTGCAACCACACGTCCGAACCATATCAAATCAACTCCAAACGATGTCATATTTTGTAGGCAAGTTCCATATGATGAAATGGACCCATTTCAAGTTTCGAAACCAAAATTTGAACCCGATAGCCTTAAATTACAACCATGGTCAAACCTAGGAAAATTCTAAACCTTTTAATTTCCAACTTCTGCCAAATGATGTCGAAAACCTCTAGAAACATCCAAATGTAATTTCGGGCATATGCCCAAGTCCAAAATTACCATCTGGACCTACTTGAACCATAAAAATACCAATCCAAGGTCAAATACTGAAAAGTCAAATACTTGGTCAATTCTTCCATATTCTAGCTTCTCAAATGAAAGTCACTCTTTAAAATCCTTTTCGAATCTCTCAAAAATCTAAACCGATGATGCATGCAGGTAATAATACACTATGTGAAGCTACTTATGAACTTAAACTGCCAAATCGGATGCAATTGCTCAAAACGACTAGTCAGGTCATTCCATCCTCCCACACTTAAACTCACATTAGTCCTTGAACATGCCAGGAGTCGTTCCAAAGCTATCAAATCGCCACATCAGCTTACCATATATACACTCGGGGGTGATTCCAAGTCACCCTAATCCCTGTAGGCCTAACAATGCAACTTAATTGAAGATCTCACTTCATCCTTGGTCCATAACCTTAGGACAGAACCCAACCCCCAACATCTAAAATTCATTATAGGACCCGAATCTTGCATCATCACACTGTATAAACTGAACAAGCTGAATCGAGACACAATTCCAACCCAGGGTACAATCACATGATGTTTCATACAACTCAAATGCCTTTAGTAATGTGACGACCCGACCCGTCATCTCAGGTATTACCGCTATATTTCCCCCTTATTGTATTGCTTTATGTCACATCATCGGTATTAGGTGTGTTAGAATTTAATTGGAGTAATTTTGATAAGAAATGAGACACTTAGTCTCTTTTAAGAAGACTTAAGTTAGAAAAATCAACCGGATGTTAACTTATGAGTTAGAGGGCTCGAAATTGAATTCCGATGGTTCGGTTAGCTCCGGAAGATGATTTAAGGCTTAGGAGCGCAATCGGAAGTAATTTTAGAGGTCCGGTGAAGAAGTTAGCCTATATTGGCGAAGTTGGAAATTTGGCGAATTCCGGTTGATAGGTGAGATTTTGATCCGGAAGTCGGAATGGAATTTCGAGAGTTGAAGTAGCTCCATTAGGTGATTTTGGATATGCGTACAAAGTTTCAGGTCATTCGGAGGTGTTTAGGTCGGGTTTTTGATCGAATATGCAATTCGGAAGTTTTAAGAAAATTTGGACTTTGATTTGATGATAAATGAAGATTTTGATGATTAACGATAGCGTTTTTATGATTCGAGCAAGCTTGAATAATGTATTAGATCATGTTTGCGCTTTTGGTTGAGGTCCCGGGGGCCTCGGGGTTATTTCGGAAGGTTAAACGGGAACTTTTGAAGTTGTAGCAGGTCTGTCATTTGAAGCTTCTGGTATTTCCGCATCTGCGGAAAAAGGACCGCAGGAGCGGTTCCGCAGATGCGGCGGATTGATCGCAAAAGCGGTCTGGAGGAAGGGCTGGGATTTTCGCAAAAGCGGAAGAATTTCGCAGGAGCGGACACAGCAGAAGCGGTGTTTGACCGCATAAGCGGTCCTGGGTTTTTATGTTGAGACCGCATAAGCGGTCGAGGTAACCGCAGAAGCGGAATGGTGAGGTCCGCAGAAGCGGACATCTGGGCGCAAAAGCGGAAGGCCTAGGATTTAATGAAAACTGCATAAGCGGTCAAATGGCCGCAGAAGCGGTCCCGCATAAGCAGTAGCGGGACCGCAGAAGCGAAAATTGCTGGAGGGATTTAATGAATCAGTGTTCACGATTTGGAAGGGGAGGAAACATTTTTTTTACTTCGGGGAGAGGCGATTTTTGGGCGATTTTGAAGAGGCTTCGAAGGGGAATCATCAGGTATGTATATTTGGACTTGATTTATGTTATTATAGTGTAGAAACATGAATTAATCACTGAAATTATAGCTAAATTGTAAGAAATTAGGGCTTGGAGCAAAGATTCTAAATTTGGGAGTTGAAGGGCCAATTGTGGTCCGATTTGGGTGTTCTTGGTATGTACGGACTCGTGGCGAGATAAGGAATCCGTGGATGTAAGTTTTGTAATTTTTCGGGATGTGAGCCCGGGGCTCGGGTTTTGCTAGTTTCGAGATTTGTTATATTTCGATTTCTTTCGATTGGGTGTTGTTCCATTAGCCTATTATGATATATTCGCTCTGTTTTTGGCTAGTTTCGACACGCGTGGAGGCCAATTTGAGGGGCAAAGGCGTCGCGAGCGAGGAATTTCCACCGGTTCGAGGTGAGTAATACTTGGGAATGATATCCTGAGGGTTTAAAACCCCGAATTTGCACATCTTAGTGTTGTATTGTGGTGACTTGCACGCTGGAGCTG
Source organism: Nicotiana glauca (assembly GCA_026770625.1). NCBI lineage: Eukaryota > Viridiplantae > Streptophyta > Magnoliopsida > Solanales > Solanaceae > Nicotiana > Nicotiana glauca. Next base: position 36,636 of record MU683775.1, read on the forward strand.
AGCGTGGGGTAGAGCACCGTTGGGGATCGTGAATTGGTCCGTCCCGGTTGTTGGTTTTTTTATCGCGTATTTGCAAACAATTTTGTTGTCATCATTATAATTTGGGCTCATTGCCATACTTGGGGCTTATTGCCGATTGTTTGAACACCTTATGAACTATCATCACTGTTTCCCCTCACTATTTGAATTATGATTTGAACTCAGTCCGTGTGATTTACACTGTTTTATGAACTCAGCTATATTTTTACTCAAACTTGGAGTTTTAAACGATATTTGAACTATCATTTGAGCTGAGTAGTATTGTTTTACTGATGCCCGAGGGGCTTTTTGACCATTTTTGGACTGATTGAGGCCGAGGGCCATATGTGAGGGCATGAGGAGTGATGTGAGGAGGCTTTCAGGCCTCGAGTGATATGTGAGGAGGCTTTCAGGCCTCGAGTGTTATGTGTGCATATGCATATACATGCATGGATCGGACTGTACGCCGCAGTAGCATATTGCATGGATCGGACTGCACGTCGCAGTAATATATTATATGGATCGGATTGCACGCCGCAGTGATATGTTATGTGGATCGGACTGCACGCCGCAGTATTATAGCGCTTGGGCTGAAGGAGCCCCTCCGAAGTTTGTACATACCCCCAGTGAGCACAGGGTACCCATGGATCGGGCTACGCGCCGTAGCGTTCATATGCATTGCATTTCATTCATGCACCCACTCTTGTTTTGCACTACGTGGCATGACATTTAGCACTCATATATCATTGGCATACATATTATTATTTGCCTTGTTGACCAGATACTCTGGTGTTACGTGTTATGGAGTGCTGAGCCCGAGAGGCTGATATTATGCTTGGTGAGTGGGGAGTGCTGAGCCCAAGATGACTGAGGTTGTACTTGGTGAGTTGGGAGTGAGCCCGCGGGGCTGATACTGCACTGAGAGGTTGATACTGATCCCAAAGGGCAGATTTCTGACTATTTCCTACTTGTTGAAACTTATTTTGCAACTATTGAAAAGACATACTTTCAAAAGAGATTTTTAACTGAGCTTGAGGTTTTCTAAAGTATTTTCTCGATGTTACGGTTTTACTATCTTTCTCAAAGGGTTGTACTATATTTTATAGCATTTTGGTGTGCCCATACGTGTTTTCTTATCGCTCAGTTATTATTCTCTACTATTACCACTGAGTTGGAAGTACTCACTTTACTCCCTGCACCTCGCGTGCAGTTGCAGGTACTGTTTCACCCGGTAGCAGGTTAGTAGCGGATTGAAGGTATTGCTATCGTAACTAAGAAAGGTGACCGCCGGCGTTCGCGGCACCGAGATTCTTCTCCTTCTTGTTTTTCCATATTTTACTCTATGTATTATATATTTTAAATTGTAATATGGATCCTCCTAGATGCTCGTGACTTGTGACACCTCGGTCGGGTTGTATTGGAATGGAATTGATAGTTAAACGCCACTAAGATGTATTTTCTATTCATTATGTTTAATAGCTGGTTAATAAGAGGATTTGGGGGTTGTTGGCTGGCCTTGTCTTCGCGAGAGGCGCCATCACGACCGAGTATGGAATTTGGGTCGTGAAAAGTAATAACTTCTAACCACCACAACTGCCCAATAACAATCTGGATGCCGGCAAAACACTTCATATTGAAATAAAATCTTGTTTCGGACCTCCACAACATTGTCTATGATACAAGAAGCATGCAGAAACTCATAACCGCCCATGAAATCAACAAGCCAAGAAGCTCTCTCGACCGTCAGGGGCCATTGCCTAAATCTGAGCGAAAATAGCATCATCCTTCCAAACACTCCTCATCCCAATACGGTAGTGTGAATCTTAGGTATAGTAACTTCATCTCATCCAATACAAGCAGACCAACTGATAACTCATCACAAAACCACATGGATTCTCACATAACACGGTTTGTACACCAAACAGGCAATAACCCAAGCATACAGCAAAATAGATTGAAAGCAAGGTACGATGATTATCTAACAAGTGCAACATATATAATAACAAGGTACAATTTCATTAATTTATCCCACAGAGGGGAACTGGAACACAAAATAAACACAAGTAAGGGTATTCCACATAACATTCGTTGCGGCGTGTAGCCCGCTCTCAAATATATCAATCCGCATAGAGATACCCATCGAGCCAAAGTTCTCCTCCTATTTATCACATGTATACCAACATCAAGTACGATAGAATGCACAAATACAATATGAAGGAAAACAAGCACAACTGAGGTGCAATGAGAAAATCAACATCACGAGGGCTATCTTGCTCATATCGCCATAAGGCCTGAGGAACGGAACTACAACATGCATGGAGATTAATCATATAACCTCACAGCCCATCATAGCATAAGAGAAAAGCACATAACATAAGATAGGGAGAAAAATAATATCCATTTTGCCGGGTAACACGACCATGCTATCAACTTCACAAAAGTACCCAAACCTGATCCGATATAGACCGCAAATTCTCTTTGGGCTTTCAAATAGCCCCCAACCAATTCAGATCATTCCCAAATAGGTAAATATCCTTCCAAAAGTCTATAACAAGCTATCCATGACACACGCCATCTATTATCTTATTCTCAACATTTCTTCACAATCTGAAATCAAGGAATATTCCACCTTTGAGGACATCCAGTTCCGAAACCTCATGGATACCATAACTGCCTTACCTGATTTCAACTATGCTACTCAAATGGCTGATACATCACTTACACTCCATCATCTTACAAAAACACTCATATAGCTTCCACACCCCATAGCAAAACCTGAACCTCAAAAGCCCCAAAACCGAAAATCACCGTACCACTAGTCAAGCATCCGCAAGTTAAAACACAAGGTGCCTTCCAAAGCACGCTCTTCACATGTGATATCCAATAACTTTAACAATATATTAAAACCATAATGTACAACATATTCCTTATGCTTGTAGCATATAGCTGACTCAAGCCATGACCGATACCATCAAGAACTCTCCGAGACCCAACCGCATACAACTAAGCCATCAGGACCGCGTCTCCCCAACTCAATCGAGTCACACAAACCGTCCAACACAAGAGTACTACCACAAAAATCCAGGAGGGAATTTCCATCCAAAAAGGACCAATTACTTCCATGGCTATGCTTACCCAACACCACCAAGCTGACCTATTTCTTTGGATACTCCTCGACTTTCCTCTAAGATAATATTTCTTCTTGTTGATACACAACGATCCCAACCAGAGCTCAATGCAGAAAATTCGAGCACGAACCACGTAGCCCAGAAGCTCTTAGACTACCGTGTTTCCTCTAAAGCACCCCAAATACTGTAATCGAGATGCCCGCACTGAATAAACCTTTAGTGAATCTGGAATTGTTTCTCTGACCCCTTTGATACGGAAATTTAGATTCATTAATGACGCAGAAACACTGTAAGCCCCAACATCATCCTATGAAAATTTGAGATCTTAATCATATACAAATTTTGGGGAACCTTTCAATACCATATACATACACCCCAGGCCAAAGTTGATACGGCGCCTTAACCTGCAAGCTGCTCGTCGATAGAGGACTCCCCTACTTGGCGACATAACATTCGATAATCCACAAACTTGTGATAGTCAAACTCGCTTCCTCCAGTGCCTTGAATGATAATATGTACCTTTAATTGAGTAAAAATCCCATATGAACCACATAGTCTCTAATACCACCAACAATCCTCAAACCAACATCCACCTCATGACCATACCATGATCGCGGTGACCAGTCAACCAATTAAACCTTCACATGCTCGTACTTATCAAAATGATGCCAAAACCCGTTGCACCCCATGTGAACAACTGAATAGTCTCTCAATACCTCCATATCCTTAGTCTGGACTACACGTTGAGACAATGTTTGGGAATCCCTAACTCCCTCGCTGCATATCCCAAATAATCACGAACCGCTAGCGCATAGCTACTACCGAAAGTGCAATAGCAAACATGAGTGAATCTAAAGGAACATAAAATATATGTTTCAAGCTGAATAAATGTCACACGACAAAGAATGAAAGAAGTAGAATTTCCTAATTGCTTCTGTAGCCTCTCAAAGATAAGCATAGACATCTTCGTACCGATCTACGAGGGTCTACTAAACCTGCTTATGAATCGTAGCACCTATTAACCTAGAGCTCTGATACCAACTTGTCACGGCCCAAAATCCCTTTAAAGAGTTATGATAGAACCTAGTCGCTAAAACTAGATAATCCTAACACATACCGAAATGATAACAAATTCTACTAAACATCTATTGAACATGAACTAGAAATTTCTAAATACACCAATAGTCTTAACATGATACAATATCCACAAACCAGTAGTACAAGTCACAAGTCTTTCTAAGAGTAACTAATAATAAAAAGTACATCATTGTTCGGAATAGTAGGAGAAAATGGATGTAAAATACAACAGAAGGTGACTTCGGAGCCTGCGAACGTCCAACAGGTGCACCTTGAAGTCTCCAGCCGCACAAGCATGAATCTCAAAACCAACTCGATCTGAAGTACCTGGTTTTACAAAAAATATGCAGAAACATAACATGAGTACAACACAGTGGTACCCAATAAGTATCTAGCATAGCCTTAGTAGAGTAGTGACGAGGCCAGGTTAAGACACCTACCGAACATGTAAACTTGAGCAAGATATGACATAAAGCTAATAAGGAATAATGCCAATAGCAAAAAGAATTCAGATTACAAATAGTAGTAAAGTTAAGTGGAACACGGATGGCAACAAGAAATAACCAAGTAATTAAGCAGCAACATAGTCGGGGTACAGATATAGTATAAATATGCTCAAGTAGGGAGAACGATGTCAACTTAACCAATCTAATCATTTCCAATACACAATTTCAACAATCCCACTTCTCATAATCTTATATTATAAATCACAACTTCCAAACCTTTAATGTGCATGGCACCTTGTGCCCACATTTTCCATCTTACTTTGCACGGCAAAATCCACGTGCTACCCGATATATAATATCCCTTACAAATGCTAATAAGGATGTTCAATAGATTTTATTTATATATCGTAAAGAAAAATTACAGTTTCAGAACCAAGTAGGAAATCAATAGGAAAAATAAGTTTATTTTAGAAATAATTTGGGTGAAGAAAATAATATTTTCAAATGAAATACATCATCGGATAAGATAATGAATCTAGTATAGAATTTATTAAATTAAAACATAATAATAATTCTTTTTTTTAAGTAAAGTAAAGACATCATACAGGGCAAAGATATTAAGTTGAGAAATCAATTAAGTAAAATATAACAATTATTAGAAATGGTAAAGTACCAAATAAAATGGCGAGTTTCAACTTAAAAGTCAGATAAGGTAAGCATGTTATAAATATTTTTTATTTAAAATTGTTATATGTTACAGCACACAACCTGATCCCACCGTACAATATTATTTACCCTTATTCCACCATGTGAATATCGATAGAAAAAATAAATATATATTGTTGCGCGCAACCCGATCCCACCATATAATAAGAGTCAATATCATAATTCACTCTTATTTCACCATATCAATTTACCCTTATTTCTCCTGTTGCAACGAGCAACCTGATTCCACCGTATCAATATCACAATAATAAACAAAATATGTTACAGCACGCAACACGAACCCACCAAACAATATCAATATCATAATTTATGCTTATTTCACCTATTATTGCGTGCAACCCAATCCTACCGTACAATAATTTAATAAACAACAACAATTCAATAACTTAATTTACAAGAATTTCTACAGTCAAGTGTATGAGTAGACGGCAACAAATGTACTACATAAAGATTAAAGGAATACAACAAACATGACAAAAATGACAGGACAGATAAGACACGCAATAACTACGTATGCAATCACAATAATTATGACACATAGTATATAAGCACATAGTCATAGAAAAAATTCAACAATTAAGATTTAACAAGACAATAAAGAAGGCAATAACTACAATTAAAGCATATAAGGGCCAAATAATGAGTAAGAGGTACACTAAGTGCTAACATCGTTAAATAGAACATGTAAGAGTAGAGTAACAACGAGATATCACATGTTATGATAATTCAATTAAAGACATGATAAGAGACTAGACACTCTAACCAGTCAATTACCACATACATACCGTGTACCCACTCATCACCTTGCGTACGCGGATTTCACATAACAAGATAGCACAATTAACTCAATCCCTAAGGGATAATTTTCCCCACACAAGGTTAGACAAGAAACTTACCTCAATTCGGCCAACTTAATTCTCAATTTAGCCTTTCCTATACCAATTTCACCTCTGCTCGGCTCAATCTAGCCAAAGACGACTTAAATACATCAAACAATGCAAGAAAAAATAATTTTAATTAAAAAAGCTATGATCTTTATACAATTTGCAAAAAAATTCAACAAACATCAACTCCAGGCCCGCCGGGTCAAAACTCGGGTCCAAGAGTAGGTCTTGACTACCCATAACCCCACGAGTCTATATACGTGTCTTGTTTCCAAATCTGCGTCTAATTCGCTTCTCAAATCCCAAATTTTATTTTTTAAAACTTTGACAAAATCCTCAGATTATTCCATTAGATTCACATGAATTTGATGTTGAATCTAATGTATAATCATAAAATATAATTAAAAATTAATTATAGGTACTTACCCAATGGGTTAATATGAAAATCCTTTCATAAAATCACCTCCCATCATGGCTAGGAATAAAAATATTTCAAAATAAAACTAAATCTCGGAATACTCAGCTATATGCAGGCTGCAGATGTTGTATTTGCGACATGGGATTCGCAAAGAACCCCGCAAAAGCAGCCATTACTTTGCAAAAGCAAAGATTGAATTGTCCAGTCTCTATCGCAAATGCAAAGATCTACCCTTCGCATAAGCGACCAAAATTTTCGCAAAAGCGAACTCCTACTTCCCAGTTCACCATCGCATTTGTGAGGTTGGCTTCGTATATTAGTCCCTAGCCTCTTCGCAAAAGCAATCCCAAGTCCGCGAAAGCGGTTGTCGCAAATGCGATCCTCAAGTCGCAAATGCGAGATCAGACGCCAGCAGTTCTGGACCTTATTCCAAACATTCCGAACGCATACGAAACTCATCCTAGCCCTCGGGGATCTAAACCAAATGCCCATACCAATTCAATAATATAACACTAACTCGCTCGCATGATCAAAACGTCAAAATATCCTCTAGAACCACGAATCGGATGCCAAAACGCATGGAAATCCCCATGAACTTCAAAACCTTCCAGAATCGCAACCACGTGTCCGAACTATATCAAATTAACTCCAACAACGTCAAATTTTGCAGCCAAATTCCATATGACAGAACGGACCTATTCCAAGTTCTGAAACTAAAAATCCGAACCCAATAACCTTAAAGTTAAACCATGGTCAAACCTAGAAAATTCTAAACCTTTAAATTGCCAACTTTCGCCAAATGATGTCAAAACCCTCTAAAAACATCCAAATATAATTATGGGCATACGCCCAAGTCCAAAATTATCATTCAGACCTAGAGGAGCCATTGAAACTCCGATCCGAGGTCAAATACTCAAAAGTTAATCCTTGATCAATTCTTTCAACTTCAAGCTTCTCAAATGAGAGTCACTCCTTAAAATCTTTTCTGAACCTCTCAAAACCCGAGCCGATAATGCACGCAAGTTATAATACACTATGTGAAGCTACTTGTGACCTCAAACTGCCGAACCATACGCAATTGCTCAAAATGACCAGTCGGATTGTTACGATGAAATACTTTTTAATAACACTTTGATTCCTTAGTCATTGGTAAATTTTAATTTTGGTTCTTATAGTATATGATAAACACATATAACCTTCAATTAATTGATATGTGGACTTTTTATTCAAATGCTTGTGTTCACAAATTTATTAAATTATTAACTATTTGATTATTATGTCTTACGTTAATTATATTTGTATTATTACTCCATATTTTAAGAATAATTAGTTTAAAAATACTCTAAATGTAAGATATTTCGTACATAAAGAAACCAAAATTACACATTTGAAACAATTAAAGGTTAAATATAATTACTTAATCAAATATCACAAAGATAAAAGTCAGAATATATTGATCAATATTTAGGGGACCAGAACTACTTTGTATTATCCTTAACCTTTGTAGTGCTTTTGTAATGGCCTCATCTAAAAAAGCCTCCCTCCATTCACTTTTACTTGTCCAATATTTTAAAAATAGATTTTTTATTTTACTTGTCCACTTTGGCATATCAAGAAAAAAATAATTTATTTTTTCTGATTTGCCCAAAGAATTAATTAATCATGCCAAATTATTTTTCAAATCCATTAAGACTATACACCAATTTTTATGGGTATAATAGTAAATTATGTATTTTATTTATTATTTCTTAAAAGGTATGCAAAGTCAATAATGGACAAGTAAAAGTGAACGAATGGAGTATAATTATGATGTCCAAGTATAATATGCACTTTGTTTATTATTTCGCATGCAATATGGATCGAAAGAAGCACACATATATTTGAGCAAAGGTATCGAGGCAGCGATGTTCTTATGCGGGAGATAACATATATATGCAATGTTAGAGTAGCTACTCGAGTTAAGAGTTACATACAATAATTTTACCGAGGAACAGAGTAGATTCATGAGTTTTATTTGTAAATATGTATGCTTTTTTATTTCAGCTTTGAGATAGTCAACCGAGTTAGCTTAACTATAGATTTGAACAGCTCTTCCTTAGTGATTAATACAAAAGAAAGTTAATTACCATAAAAAAATTAGTAGTGGACAAGTAAAAATGAACGAAGGGAGTATATTGATGATGTCCAAGTATAATAAATATAATTCATTACTTAAACTCCTCATTTCCGTACTTCCCATTTAATGATCTAAGACGTTTAGCTTTGATCCCATCCTCCTTGTTCTCATAGCTTAATTGTTATGTAGTACTCCTTTAATTGCAAAATGCAAAGAAAAGAAGAAGCAATCATTTTAAAAAAAATCATATGTACATCAAAATTTCAATATATTTTTCTACATAGAGTAATAAAACAGCATGATATGGCGGCTGATAGGCAGACTCTAACCAGAGTATTATTATTCATCAATAAATAATTTTGGTATGACAAGCATTTTCTGGAATTTCTTTTTTTGTTGAAAAATATGTATTTTTATTAAATTATTGTATTGAATAATATTTTCTAGTATTTGATTAGAAGGCAAAAAAATTTGGAAAAAATATGTTTACCTCGAAAATACGAATAACAATTAAATTTGATTTGCAATTTTAAAGATATGTGATTTATTCTACTCCAATTAATAATCAAGAAATATAGAGTGTAGACGAAAGAAATGGATGAATCAAATCAGTGTTACTTAAGTAGTTAACCTCGAACTCAGTGACCTCGAGATGGACCAAGAACAATAAAGTAAAAGGACAACTTTAATGAACAATAAGCAAGAAAAGTAGGATAGTATATTCTTTGCCAATGATCAGATCATGTTACAACTGATTGAGGTGCCATTTATATAATAGAAAACCCCTAAAAAAGGTATATTTTACAGTAGGAATATTATTGGTACAGCTATCTAACCGCCTATTACAGAATCGTACAATCTTATTTCGAAATTTGCGCCAAGAACTTGTGGCAGAAATCTTACTCATTATGTTACAAATACATAACGGCATTATTCGGGGTCGAGCATACTCAGCTTCGATATTCTTCGTACTCCTGTCTTTGGGCATTACATTTTGTCTTCGAGCTCGAGCCTGGTTCATTGATCTCGAACTTGGCCTTACCCGAACTCGAACCTAAGGCGATTCCTCGAGCCTGAAAAATCGGGAGTGCCTGATTTCGATCATATACAGATAGTCCCCATGTTTTTTAGAGTAAGATGATAAGAAACGATTTGAACCTCGGTTCTTCGGAGTCTCTAATGTTGATGTCATTCCTGTGATGTGGGCGCTTCGAAGTGATCGAAATGTCCCGTTGGTTCGCTTTCCCAAAATATTAAATGCATGCCAGTAATGGTCGTCCACTTGCACCGCCGAACTGTCACCTTTTCTCTATAAATATGGAGTTTCTTATTTGAACCAAAAACTTTACCTCTTCATTGTATTTATTTTGCTCTCTTTTCCTTTTCATCTCTTTCTATTCTCACTATTTTTACTTTGATCACCGAAAAACATAAAGATCGCATAAAACACCACACTTTGACACCGCCTGAACTCTTTCTATGGCTAAAACTTCCAAAACAGTCCCCCAAAAAGAGAAAGTGTCGTCTTCTTCTACTGCTCGGCCGACCAAACTGGTGGCGCCGCCGACCCTTCACGAAATCACCCCTAGTCCTTATGTGATAAAGAAGGACTTTAATGTTGAAAACCCCCTACCCGATATCCTAGGCCGATGTGAACATGTATCTCAATATTTTTGCTCGATATTGAAGAAGTACCTCAAAGCCATAAAGAGGGACTGCAGCTGGGGAGATGAGGTCTTGGTTCAGATCTTGAGCCCCGAGGAAAGCAGCACTACCCATATGGAGGGTTTTTTAAGTGTTTACACTTACCCCTTCATACTGGGTCTCCTCGATTCGGTAGTGATCGACTTCTGCAAAACATATGAGGTCACCTTCGGCTAGATCCATCCCTCTTTTTGGCGTCATGATCATGTTGCGCTACTTTTCCGGAAAGGCCGAGGGGTTGGAATTTATCTTCAATCATCTTATTTGGTTGTATCGGCCCTAGCTGTTTCGAGGGCTTATCAAGCTACAACATTGAACAAAGAAGGACTTCTTTTCTAGTACCAATGAAGACAAAGATTGAGGCTGGATGAGCCGGTTCATCAGAGTAGGACTTCGAATATCATCCCCCAGGGACAAAATGTCGTTCCCGGAGAGATGGAACTTTAATCGTAAGTGGAGCTCTTTAACAAATACTTCTTAATATTCTGCTTCCATTTTCCATAGTATTTTTATCTTTTCTATAACTGTTGCTTGGATGCCTCACGCGGTCCCTGACCTCGAGGAATGGGTCCAAAAGTTAGCTTCCACCCCCTCGTATGATGAGCGCAAATGGCGTGATTTATCGAGGGGTAAATGGGAGGCCAAACATCATGGTAAATTCTCTTCCAAGAATTTGATACCTTTTTTTTTTACTGGTGGCATCATCTCATTCATGTTTATTTGTGCATGCATTGGAGATGTCTCCGAAATCAGGCCAGCCCCGCCTAGGGAAGGGAACGAGTCCGTGATTCCGAAATCAGAAAGAGACAATAAAAGAAAGAGGGCTTTGAAGCCCGAAGATGCCCAAGATGAGGCGATCCCTACTCAAAAGTCGAGGAGAAAACTCATTCATGTGGATTTGGATTCAGCCATTCAACACCTGTAAGATGAAGATAATGAAGGTGAAGAATCTGCGCTGGTACCCCGGACTAGGAAACCAGTCAAGGCTGCCAAGTCCTCCGAACCCGATACCTTGCCTCTCGATGAGGGTATTCCAGATAAACACTCGGTAAAAGCCCTCGAGTCCCCCAAGATTGATATCGTACCTCCTCCTTCAATAAATACACCGGAGGGGACAAGTGTTGGGAGGGCCAAATCTAATCAGAGTGCCCTGAGTGAGGAGCTCAGGGCCGTGACAATGGGTCACTCACCTTCTCTACCATCTTACTCCTACGAGACAATAACGGATGCTCGAGCTCTACAAACATCCGAACCGAGCAAGGTCCTCGAAGAAGACCCTTTTCGGGACTATTTCACCGGTGTTGACAAAGTTGTTGACCTTAACGATGCATCCATACTCTTCGAAAAGGCTCAAAGTCTCCACTCTTGGGTAAATAATAACTTTCATTTGTTGTAGTTTTATCTTTTCTTCCCTTCTTTTGACTGACATATCTTCAGTTTAAGTATAGGTCATCGTCAAGTTTAGAGTTGAGTTGAGCCAATGTGAGGCCGAGCTCAGGAAGGTTTTGGGTGAGCAGAAGGACTTGAGGCTCCTCGTGGGAATTGTAAATATACTCTTTAAAACATCTCTTATGAATATAAAGAACCCCTTTTCTTTATCTTCAATTTGTGTTGAATTCTGTTTCGTCTTCATCTGTGAAATTTTTTACTGTATAACTCTAATGATCAGTCCGAATACTAGACTTCAAAACATGATAAACCCTTAGGTTTTTTATTGATCAACATAATTCCTCTTAAGGTTTTGGTTAATCCTCGAGATAAGCTTAAATTGATTTGGCGTGAGCTCGGGGTAATGGGACGCTTGAGTCCGAGTTGAGTGAGAACGAGGTCTCGAACCTTATATGTTTTGGACCTTAGGCTCTTATATATCGGCCCTTAGGCTCTTTAAGTTGGTCCAATTCGGCCTCTAAAGCGGCTATAATTTTTCCCTCTTTTCGGCTAAAAGACTTAGTGAAAATTTTTGTATGCCTTAGATGTGTTCTTTTTTTTACTCGTTGGGTTTTTCCAAGGTTTGATATATCAGAATCTTATTAGTAATTTGTTTGTGTAAACATAATCAAATACCTTTTGAGGTTTTTCGAAGGCTGATATTATCGAAGCTTCTAAATTATTTGAGGGTTGATTTAATCGAAGCCCTTTATCTTTGCTTTTGCCGAGGTAGCCTGATTTAACCAGTTTTTTCAAAGTGTTTGAAGGCCTTTAATTTATGGTGGAAGCCGGACATATCTGAGCCACATTATTTCGGACGTAGCCTTTTTATATGATCGTAGTCTTTAATATGGCCGTAGCCTTTAATATGACCGTAGCCTTTGGGTATGTCTCTTGGTCTTGTTTCCCAATAACCTTACGAACTTGTTCGAAATGTTAGTCCCCGAGTATGTCGGCCTTGGCCTTTGTATTAAGGGGATGCCTCTTTGAGGTCTTATGAGTCTGAGTTTTCGATGACTCGGATGTGCTTAACTGTCGATGGAAGTCCCCGAGTATCTTGGGGGCGCATTCGTGCTCTGGCTCTTAAGTCGTTTCCCGTAGAATTATAAGTGTAGAGATCGTATAATAGTAGACTTTTTTCAGACACAGTGTTTTTGATATAAACATAATGCTTCTTCAAATAATTGATACATGCATACATGTTTTGCCGTTGGGGCTCGACTATTCTATATGGAGACGGTTCATCTGGCCATTTGTCCCATTGCAAAGTTCTCCTATCGAGGCCCTCATAGGTGTGAAGCATTTTCCTCGAAAATATGACCTCCGATGCTGATGTTCCCTAGTATTCGAGGTTTATTGAAAAGAAGCGTTGGATATTGTTGAGTTCTCCTTAGGTAGCATATAGTTGTTGCCTCGTTAAAAACCTTTTCGGTAAAACCTATTTGGGACAAAATCTGATCTAAGGGAAAAAAAAGTGCAGCGCATGCTTTAAAACCTAAGGCCTTCATGTAAAAAGGTGCCTTTGATATCTTCGATCGAACACCTGCAATGTCGTTTGAGTAATAATAAGTTCCAATTATTCGGCAATTTTTCACCTCCCATTGTGCTAACTTTGTAAGATACTTTACCAGCAGCTCCGGGGACTCGGTACGGTCCTTCCAATTCGGGCCTAGTTTTCCTTCATTCGGGTCTCGGATATTAAGAGCGACTTTTCGTAGAACTAAGTTCCCGTTTCCAAAGTGTCGAAGGTTAGCCCTTCTATTGTAGTATCTTACGATCCTCTACTTCTTCGCGGCCATCCGAACAAGCGCTGCCTTTTATTTTTCATCTAAGAGCTCGAGGCTAGTATTCATAGCCTCATGATTTGACTCCTCCGATGCATGTTGAAACCTATCACTAGATTCTCTGACTTCGACAAGGAGGAGGTCCTAGGAGCCATATACTAAAGAGAACGGAGTAGCCCCCGTGCTAGACTTTGATGTTGTTCGATATGCCTAAAGGACCTCGAGTAGAATCTCTCTCCATTTCCCTTTTGTATCGTCCAACCTTTTCTTCAAGTTTTGAATGATAGTTTTGTGTGTTGACTCAGCCTGTCCATTTCTAGTTGGGTGCTATAGTGTTGATAAGATCCTCTTTATTTTATGTGCTTCTAGGAACTCCGTTACTTTGCTGCCGATGAATTGTTTTCCATTGTCACATACAATTTCGGCAGGTATCCCAAACCATCATATGATGTGGTCCCAAATGAAGTCAATAACTTCTTTTTCTCTGACCTTCTCGAAGGCATGTGCTTCCACCCATTTAGAAAAATAATCAGTCATAAACAATAAATTTAGCTTTAACTGGGGCCGTTGGTAGAGGGCCGACTATGTCCATTCCCCATTTTTTGAAAGGCCACGGGAATAGGAGCGAGTGGAGTTGTTCTCTGGAATGATAGATCATCGATGCAAACCTTTTTCATTTATCACACTTTTTAACAAATTCCTTAGTGTCTTTTTCCATGCTATCCCAGTAATACCCTGCTCTAATAACTTTGCGAACCAAAGACTCGGCGCCAGAGTGATTCCCATAAGTACCTTTGTGGATTTCTCATAGAGCATAATCGGTGTCGCCCGGCCCTAAACATACTGCCAATGGCCCGTCAAACATTCTCCGGTACAATGTTCCATCTTCATCTAATGCATACCTAGCAGCCTTGGTTCGTAGGGCCCTCTATTCTTTATGGTCCAATAGGAGTTTTTTATTTTTTAAATAATCAATATATTTATTCCTCCAGTCCCAATTCAAACTTGTTGAATTTATCTCGGCATGACCCTCTTCGACCACAGATCTCGATAACTGGACGGCAATCCTCGAGACGATATCATCTTCTTTGACCAAGGATCCCAGATTAGCAAGTGCATCAGCCTCGCTATTTTGTTCTCGAGGCACATGATCTAGGGTACACTCCTTGAAGCGGTGCAAAGTTACCTGTAGCTTATCCAATTACTGTTTCATTCTATCTTCTCAAACTTCAAAACTTTTGTTCACCTGGTTCACCACCAACAGTGAATCGCACTTGGCTTTAATGGATTCTGCTCTCAAGCTTTTAGCTAGTTCGATACCTGCAATCATGGCCTCATACTCGGCCTCA
The DNA here is from genome assembly GCA_026770625.1 of Nicotiana glauca. Lineage (NCBI taxonomy): Eukaryota > Viridiplantae > Streptophyta > Magnoliopsida > Solanales > Solanaceae > Nicotiana > Nicotiana glauca. Next base: position 51,714 of record MU683775.1, read on the forward strand.
TTATTAGTTATCCTAGAAGTTTTGATAACTTGTCTAATGGTACCGCTTGTAGGTGGCTTGTCACGACTCCAACCCCGGTCATGATGGCGCCCAACACAGTGCGAGGCAAACCCGACCAATTAACAACTTTCACCCATTTCATTATACAACTCATTATTAGCTAAATCAATTAAATTACCAAATCAACATATTGGAAGTCTGGATTAAAAGTTAGATGTGCGGAATTTCAAATAACAATGCTACTACATAGCCCCAAAGATCCGGTGTCACAAGTCTGAGCCTCTAATGCAAGTTTACCAACCTAATACATGTCACTCTAGGGAAATGCAGAATAAAAACAAAGATAGAAGGGAGAGATCAGGGTTGCGGACACCATTGCAGCTATCCGAAGCTCCCGAATATGCTGCTCAACAGAAAGATCCTCACTCAGCCTCAGATGCACCTGGATCTGCACACAAGGTGCAGGGAGTAATGTGAGTACTCCGACCCGGTGAGTAATAAACATACATAATGGCTGAGAATAAGAAATCATGGAAAAAACCAAAGTAATCTGTAATTCGGCAGTTTAAACCAAGTAGTATGAAATCAGCGAACCGACGAAAATGAAATATAGAAATGCTACAACAAATAAACAAGTAAATGACAGTCAAATAAAGAAATGCAACATAGAGTACGGTACTCTATAGTACCCGCTGTGGCGTGCAACCCGATCCATTTATTTATCATCGACGACGCTCACTGGGGATGTTCAGACTCCGGGAGGGGCCCCTTACGGCCCAAGCGCAATAACAAGCCATCTCGTGGCATCAACTAAGACCTCGGCCTCATATCAATATCAACATAATACTGCTGCGGCGCGCAACCCGATCCAATACTCGGTCCAGAAAAATCTTATAAGCCCCTCGGGCAATAGTAAAGTAGTAGTTCTCAGCCCAAAACATCATTTAGTATATCTTTTAGTTTCAAAATCCGGGTGAGGATGGCTGAGTAGTAAAATAGTAGAAAATGGTACGACTGAGTTCAAGTAATAAATCCATACAGTGAGGATATAGTGATAAAAACTCCCCGAAGGGTTCAAATGGTTGGCACGAAGCCCAAATATGAAAATCAATACAAATAATGATGATAGCAAATAGGCTTCAATCAAATAAGCGGTAAGAACATCACTCGGGACGGACCAAGTCCCAATCCCCAATAGTAAATAATACCGCGCTCATCGTCAAGCACGTGTCTCACCTCAATATAGCACTACGATGTGCGAATCTGGGGTTTCAAACCCTTAGGACATCATTTACATTCATTACTCACCTCAGACCGGCCAAAGATCTAGCTCGCTATTCCCTTGCCTCTCAAATTGTCCTCCTCGCACGTCGAATCTGACCAAAACCACAACGAATACGTCACAATATGCTAAGGGAACAAAACCCAATCAAAAACAATAAAAAAATATCAAAAATCCCGAAATTAGCAAAACCCGAGCCCCGAGCCCACTTCTCGAAACTCAAATTTTTTTATATCAACGGGTTCCTTATCTCGCCACGAGTCCATACAAACCAATAACTCTCAAATCCAACCTCAAATGACCCTTCAAATTCCAATTCAAAAATCTCAAAACCCAAGCCCTAGTTCTTCCAATTTTAGCTAAATTTCCATGAATTTCTAGGTTAATTTCACATAATAATCACGTTTTTGGCCCACAAAACTTACCTCCAATCAATCCTCTTCGAATCCCTCTTCAATTGCTCCTAAGAAGCTCTAAAAATACTCAACAATGGAGGAAAATGACTTAGGCTCGCGAATGACATATTTTTAAAAACCCTTCCGCCCAGCTGATATTTCCTCTATGCGATCGCGGCCCCAGGCCCCCGATCGCGAAGCACAAATCTTCCAGGCCTCAAAAATGGTCTACGCGAATGCAACCAAACGACTGCGATCGCGAAGGTCCAACCTTCACAACTATGCGAACGCATTCCAATTAATGTGAACGCGAAGAAGAAACTCGCCTGGACTCCAATGCCTTATACGCGAACTACTGGTCGCGAATGCGAAGCTTCACCACCTGATTCTCTGTGATCGCAAACGACCAAATGCGAATGCGGTGAAAAAATCTCCTGCCTTCCAAATTCCTTCTATGCGATCGCGAGGGACCTCCCGCGATCGCGAAGACCAAAATACCCTGCTACAGCTGCTGCAATTTTTGCTACATTTTCAAGTCCAAAACTTCCTGTTTAGCCATCCGAAATCACCCCGAGGATCCTAGGACCTCAACCAAAAGTACCAACACACCCTAAAACATCATTCATAATTGTTCCAATCATCAAAACACCTCAAACAACACCAAAACCATCAAATTACATCAAGTTCAAGCCTAAGTTCTTCAAAAACTTTTGAAACACACATTCGATCAAAAACCCAACCAAATCGCCTCTGAATGACCTGAAATTTTGCATACACATCCCAAATCACATAACGAAGCTACCGCAACTCTTAGAATTCCATTCCGACCCTTGGATAAAAATCTCACCTATCAACCGGAATTCGCCAAAATACTAATTTCGCCAATTCAAGCCAAATTCTACACCGGACCTCCAAAATCACTTCTGATCACCCTCCTAAGCCACAAATCATCCCCGAAGCTAACCGAACCATCGGAATTTGCATCCGAGCCCTCTAACACATAAGTCAACATCCAGTTGACTTTTTCAAACCAAACCTTCCTTTAAGAGACTAAGTATCTCATTTCCTACCCAAACCACTCCAAACCAACTTGAACTCATAAGATACGGTTAATAAAGCATAAAGAAGCTGAAACAGGGGAAAATGGAGCGATAACTCATGAGACGACGGGTAGGGTCGTCATATCCTCCCCAACTTAAAGAAACACTCGTCCTCGAGAGGGTCAAGAAACATACCTGAAGCCTCAAACATGTGAGGATATTTGCTCTACATCTCTCGCTCGGTCTCCCAGGTGGCCTCCTCCACGGGCTGACCTCTCCACTGCACCTTTACTGAAGCTACATCCTTTGACCTCAACTTCCGAACCTGACGCTCCAAAATAGTTGTTGGCTCTACATCGTAACTCAAATCAACCACCAACTGAACTGTGCTGAAATCCAAAACATGCAACGGGCCCCCAACATACTTCCGGAGCATAGAAACGTGGAACAACGGATGTACGCTCGACAAGATGGGTGGCAAGGCAAGCATATAGGCCATTTCCCCAATCCTCCTAAGCACCTTAAAAGGCCCAATGAACTGCGGACTTAGCTTCCCTCTCTTTTAAAATCTCATAACACCCTTCATGGGCTAAACCTTCATTAAGACCTTCTCACTAACCATGTAGGACACATCTCGAACCTTCCGGTCCGCATAACTCTTCTAACGCGACTGAGCTGTATGAAGTCTCTCCTGAATCACCTTCACTTTCTCTAGTTCATCCTGAACCAAATCAGTCCCCAATAGCCTAGCCTCGCCGGGCTCAAACCAACCAACTGGAGATCTACATCGTCTCCCATACAAAGCCTCGTACGGCGCCATCTGAATGATGGATTAATAGCTGTTGTTGTAGGCAAAATCTGCAAGTGGCAAAAACTGATCCCAAGAACCTCTGAAATCAATAACGCAGGCACGTAACATGCCCTCCAATATCTGAATAGTACGCTTGAACTGTCCGTTCGTCTGAGGATGAAACGCTGTGCTCAACTCCACCTGAGTACCCAACTCTCTCTGCACGGATCTCCAAAATTGGAAGTAAACTGAGTACCTCTATCTAAGATGATAGAAACCGGAACACCATGCAACCAAACAATCTCCCGGATATAAATCCCTGCCAGCCGCTCTGAAGAATAGGTAGTACATACAGGAATGAAGTGCGCGGACTTGGTCAACGGTCAACAATCACCCAAATAGCATCAAATTTCTTCAAAGTCTGAGGAAGTCCAACAACAAAGTCCATAGTGATCCTCTCTCACTTCCACTCAGGAATATCTATCTGCTGAAGAAAACCACCCGGTCTCTGATTTTCATATTTCACCGTCTGACAATTGAGACACTGAGCTACAAATCCCACAATATCTGTCTTCATTATTCTCCACCAATAGTGCTGCCTCAAATCCTGATACATCTTCGCGGCACCCGAATGAATAGAATACCATGAGCTATGGGCCTCCTCCAGAATCAACTCTCTAAGCCTATCCACATTGGGCACACAGGTTCGGCCCTGTATCCTCAACACACCGTCATCACCGATGGTCACCTCCCTGGCATCATCATGCTGAACTTTGTCCTTAAGGACAAGCAAATGCGGATCGTCATACTGGCGCTCTCTAATGAGATCATATAAGGAAGACCAAGAAACCACACGAGCCAATACTTGACTGGGCTCCGAAATATCTAGTCTCACAAATCGGTTGGCTAAGGCCTGAACATCAACTGCAAGGGATCTCTCCTCAACTAGAATGTATGCCAAACTCCCCATACTCATTGCCTTTTGGCTTAAAGCATCGGTCACTACATTGGCCTTTCCCGGATGATACAATACGGTGATATCATAATCCTTAAGCAACTCTAGCCATCTCCTCTGCCTCAAATTGAGATCATTTTGCTTGAACAAATGCTGAAGACTGCGATGATCAGTGAATACCTCACAAGATACGCCATATAAGTAGTGCCTCCAACTCTTCAATGCATGAACTATGGCAGCCAACTCCAAATCATGAACATGGTAGTATTTCTCATGGGGCTTCAACTGACGAGAAGCATAAGCAATAAATCTACCCTCCTGCATCAATACACAACCAATCCCAACTCTCAAAGCATCATAATATACGGTATATGAACCTGAAGCTGATGGCAACACCAATACTGGAGTTGTGGTCAAAGCTGTCTTGAGCTTCTGAAAGCTCTCCTCGCACTTGTCCGACCACACAAATGGAGCAACCTTCTGAGTCGACTTGGTCAAGGGCGATGCAATAGAGGAAAAACCCTGAACAAACCAGCATAACCTACCAAACCAAGGAAACTACGAATCTCTGTGGTTGAGAGCGGTCTAGGCCAACTCTGAACCGCCTCTATCTTCTTTGGATCAACCTGAATACCCTTGCTGGACACCATGTGTCTCAAGAAAGCCACTGAACCGAGCCAAAACTTGCACTTGGAGAATTTTGCATAAAGCCTTTCCTCCCTTAATCTCTGCAATACCAATCGCAAATGGCCCACGTACTCCTCCTGACTACGCGAGTATACCAGAATATCATCAATGAACACGATAATAAACAAATCCAAATAAGGCCAAAATACATTGTTCATCAGATGCATGAACGCTGTTAGGGCATTGGTCAGCCCGAAAGACATGACAAGAAACTCATAGTGACCATATTTAGTCCTGAAAGCAGTCTTAGGAATATCGGAATCCCTGATCTTCAACTGGTGATAGCCTGAACGGAGATCAATCTTAGAGAACACTCTCGCTCCCTAAAGCTGGTCAAATAAATCATCAATGCGAGGCAGGGGATACTTGTTCTTCATTGTTACTTTGTTCAATTGCCTATAGTCAATGCACATTCTTATTGTGCCATCATTCTTCTTCACAAACAGAACTGGTGCACCCCAAGGTGACACACTAGGCTGAATGAACCCCTTATCTAGGAGTTCCTGAAGCTGCTCCTTCAATTCTTTCAACTCCGCTGGTGCCATGCGATATGGCGGAATAGAGATGAGCTGAGTGTCAGGCACCAGGTCAATACCAAAGTTAATATCCCTTTCTGTTGGCATGCCCAGTAGGTCTGCAGGAAATACATCGAGAAAATCCCTCACAACTGGAACAGAATCAATGTAGGAGTCTCAGCTCCAACATCTCGCACAAAGGCTAAATATGACAGACAACACTTCCCAGCCATATGCTGGGCCTTTAAGAAAGATATCACTCTACTCGGAACATAATCAGTCACACCACGCCACCCGATCTGTGCTACACCCGGCATAGCCAAAGCAACTGTCTTAGCATGACAGTCTAGAATAGCATGACACAGAGATAACCAATCCATGCCCAAATAACATCATAGTACACCATGCTTAATATCAATAGATCAACTAGGGTCTCCAGACCCCCAATAGTCACAACACATGACCGGTGCACATGGTCTACAACAACAGTATTGCCCACCGGGGTAGACACGTGAACAGGTAAGGAAAGAGACTCCCGGGGCGTATCCAAATAACAAGAAAAATATGAAGACACATATGAATAGGTGGAACCGGGATCAAATAATATGGAGGCATCTCTGTGGCAGACTGAGATAATACATGTAATGATAGCATCTGAAGCAATAGCATTTGTCATGCCTGGAATGGCATAAAAATGAGCCTGGCCACCGCTAGATCGACCTCCACCTCTGGGGTGACCCCTGGCTAGCTGGGCGGGCGATGAAGTAACTGGTACAGAAGTCGAGGGCCAATCCCTCTACTGAGACTGAACTCCATGAAGTTGAGGACACTGCCTTCTCATATGCCCAAACTCTCCGCACTCATAACAACTACACGGTGTTGGAGATGGAGACTGAAGGGAACCCCTCGCACCGGAGTGACTAGAAGATGCACTTGGCGCAGAAAAACCCTGAGTTGATGGGGCATGAGATGAACTTTGAGCTGAGAGGGTGTTGAGTGAAGACTGGCCTTGCTGAGACCCATGATGACCACGGCCTAAAAATGCCCTACGATACTCTAGACGGGCAGATTGAGCAGGCCTGAAAGAGCGACCTCTATTATGTTAGAACTGGCCTCTCGATGGAGCACCACTGAAATTGCCCGATCCTCGAGGCCTCTTGGCCTTCCTCTCCTATCGCTCTCTATGATGAACCGTCTCAATCTCATGAGCAATATCAACCACCTCCTCAAATGTAGCACCCAATACTCTCTCTAGTCATCAGAATACCGAGATGGTAGTTAAGGCCATTAACAAATCTCCTAATCCGCTCACGATCTGTTGGAATCATTAAAATGGCATGGCGGGACAATTGTGAAAACCTCATATCATATTGGTTCATGGTCATATCCCCCTACATCAACCACTCAAACTGTCTATGCAGCTCCTCTTTGCGGGACTACAATACATACTTCTCGAAGAAGAGAGTGGAGAACTGTTGCCAAGTGAGGGGTGCTGCACCGATAGGCCTACGCCTCTCAAAATCTTCCCACCAAGTAAATGCAGCCCCGATAAACTGGAAGGTGGTAAATGCCACACCACTATACTCAAGAATCCCTGTCGTACGGAGCATCCGCTAACACCTGTCAAGAAAACCCTGGGCGTCCTCGCCCTCAGCACCACTGAATGTCGGAGGTTGGAGCCTACCAAACCTCTCAAGACGCCGTTGCTCATCGTCTGGCATAACCAGAACTACAAAGTCCTGAACTAGTGCAACCGGCTGAGCTGGAGGTGCCTCTGGCGTCTGTAGTCCCTGCACTACCTGCTCAGGTGTGCGAGCAGCGGGGGTCTGGTTGCCTCCCCCGGCCTGAGAAGTAGCTCCTGCTGCAGTGGTAGCTGAAATCGCCTGAGCCAGGCCAGTGCAAATGGTCAAGATCTGTGCTAAGGTCTCTTGTAGACCTGGAATCACGATGGGCACAGCTTGTTCCTGAACTAGTGCTGCTAGAGTCTGATCCGGAGCTAGGGCAGCTAGTGGATCAACAGGTGCTTCCCTCACTGCTCTACCTCTTTCACGACCACGACCGCATCCACTGCCTCTGATGGCCTCAGTGGGTGGCACTGGTGTTCTTCCACCTCGTCTGATAGCGCGAGTCCTCGCCATTTGCGAGAGAATAGAATATCAGAAGTTTAGCTATCGGGTCAACAAAGTAGTACAACAAGAATTTCAAGAAGATGAAGTTTTTCCTAAAGGTTCTGCAGCCTCTCGAGGATAAATACAGACGTCTCTGTACTAATCCATGAGACTCTACTAAACTGGCTCATGACTAGCGAGACCAAGTAATCTAGGCTCTGATACCAACTTGTCACGACCCCAACCCCGGTCGTGATGGCAACCAACACACTGCTAGGCAAGCCCGACCAATTAACAACTTTCACCCATTTCATTATACAGCTCATTATTAGCTAACACAATTAAATTACCAAATCAACATATTAGAAGTCTGGATTAAGAGTTAGATGTGCGGAATTTCATATAATAATGCCACTACATAGCCCTGAAGATCCGGTGTCACAAGTCTGAGCCTCTAATGCAAGTTTACCAACCTAATACATGTCACTCTAGGGAAATGCAGAATAAAAACAAAGATAGAAGGGAGAGATGAGGGCTGCAGATGCCATTGCAGCTACCTCGAAGCTCCCAGATATGCTGCTCAACAGAAAGATCCTCACTCAGCCTCAGATGCACCTGTATCTGCACATAAGGTGCAGGGAGTATTGTGATTACTCCGACCCAGTGAGTAATAAACATAAATAAAGGCTGAGAATAAGAAATCATGGCAAAACACAAAGTAATCTATAATTCGACAGTTTAAACCAAGTAGTATGAAATCAGCAAACCAGCGAACACGAAATATAGAAATGCTACAACAGATAAACAAGTAAATGACAGTCAAATAAATAAATGCAACACATAGTACAATACTCTCTAGTACCTGCCGCGGCGTGCAGCCCGATCCATTTATTTATCATCGACAGCGCTCATTGGGGGTGTACAGACTCCAGGAGGGGCCCCTTACGGCCCAAGTGCAATAACAAGCCATCTCGTGGCATCAACTAAGCCCTCGGCCTCATATCAATATCAACATAATACTGCTGCGGCGCGTAGCCCGATCCCTTACTCAGTCCAAAAAAATCACATAAGCCCCTGAGGCAGTAGTAAAATAGTAGTTCTCAGCCCAAAACATCATTTGGTGTATCTTTTAGTTTCAAAATCTGGGTGAGGATGGCTGAGTTGTAAAATAATAGAAAACGGTACGAATGAGTTCAAGTAATAAATCCATACAGTAAGGATATAGTGATAAAAAGTCCCCGAAGGGTTCAAATGATTGGCACGAAGCCCAAATATGAAAATCAATACAAATAATGATGTTAACAAATAGGTTTCAATCAAATAAGCGGTAAGAACATCACTCGGGACGGACCAAGTCCCAATCCCCAATAGTAAATGACCCCACGCTCATCATCAAGCACGTGTCTCACCTCAATATAGCTCTACGATGTGCAAATCTGGGGTTTCAAACCCTTAGGACATCATTTACATTCATTACTCACCTCAGACTGGCCAAAGCTCTAGCTCGCTATGCCCTTGCCTCTAAAATCGGCCGCCTTGCGCGTCGAATCTGAACAAAGCCACAACGAATACGTCACAATATGCTAAGGGAACAAAACCCAATCAAAAACAATCGAAAAATATCAATAATCCCGAAATTAGCAAAATCCGAGCCCCTGGCCCACTTCTCGAAACTCAAAATATTTTACATCAACGGGTTTCTTATCTCGCCACGAGTCCATACATACTAAAAACTCTCAAATCCGACCTCAAATGGCCCTTCAAATTCCAATTCAAAAATCTCAAAACCCAAGCCCTAGTTCTTCCAATTTTAGCAAAATTTCCATGAATTTCTAGGTTAATTCATATAATAATCACGTTTTTGGTCCATAGAACTTACTTCCAATCAATCCTCTTCGAATCCCTCTTCAATTGCTCCCAAGAAGCTATAAAACTACTCAACAATGGAGGAAAATGACTTAGGCTCGCGGATGAAATATTTTTAAAAACCCTTCTACCCAGCTGATATTTCCTATGCGATCGCAGCCCCAGGCCCATGATCGCGAAGCACAAATCTTCCAGGCCTCAAAAATGGTCTACGAGAATGCGACCAAATGACTACGATCGCGAAGGTCCAACCTTTACAACTACGCGAACGCGAACCAACTAATCTGAATGCAAAGAAGAAATTCGCCTGGACTCCAATGCCTTATACGCGAACGCGAACTACCGGTCGCGAACGCGAAGCTTCACCGCCTGATTCTCTGCGATCGTGAATGACCAAACGCGAAAGCGGTGAACAAATCTCCTGCCTTCCAAATTCCTTCTATACGATCGCGAGGGACCTCCCGCAATCGCGAAGACCAAAATACCCTACTACAGCTGCTGCAATTTCTTCTGCATTTCCAAGTCCAAAACTTCCCATTTAGCCATCCGAATCACCCCGAGGCCTCAACCAAAAGTACCAACACACCCTAAAATATCATTAAAACTTGTTCCAATCATCAAAACACCTCAAACAACACCAAAACCATCAAATTACATCAAGTTCAAGCCTAAGTTCTTCAAAAACTTCCGAAACACGCATTCGATCAAAAACCCAACCAAATCACCTTCGAATGACCTGAAATTTTGCACACACATCCCAGATCACATAACAAAGCTACCTCAACTCTAGGAATTCCATTCTGAACCTCGGATCAAAATCTCACCTATCAACCGGAATTCGCCAAAGTACTAATTTGGCCAATTCAAGTCAAGTTCTACACCGGACCTCCAAAATCACTTCCGATCACACTCCTAAGCCACAAATATTCCCCTGAAGCTAACTGAACCATCGGAATTCACATATGAGCACTCTAACACACAAGTCAATATCCGATTGGCTTTTTCAAACCAAGCCTTCCTTTAAGAGACTAAGTGTCTCATTTCCTACCCAAACCACTCCAAATCAACTTGAACACATAAGGCACAGATAATGAAGCATAAAGAAGCTGAAACGGGGGAAAATGGAGTGGTAACTCATGAGACAACAGGTAGGGTCGTCACATGACTTTAAGGCAATGCCAAGCTCAGACCCTTTCACATTCGAGGCTCCATCCGTGAAAAGGGTCCATACCCCCGATGATATACCCGATCTTAGCAGGATATCTTTCTCCACTTTGGGTATAAGGGTCGACATACAATTGGCCACGAATTCAACTAGGATTTGCGACTTGATGGCCATTCGGGGTTGATATTTGATATTGTACCCGCTAAGTTTGACAGCACATTCGACCAACCGGTCCGATAGCCCGGGCTTATGCAAAATGTTTCGTAGGGGGCAAGTTGTTAATGCACATATGGGATGACACTATAAATATTGTTTTAGCTTCCTAGAAGCACTTATCAATGCAAGTGATAATTTTTCTAAGTGAGGGTATCTAGTCTCAATATCTCTAAAAGTTCGCCTCACATAATAAACCGGGAATTGCATACCTTGCTCTTGTCGAACTAATACACCACTTATCGCTATCTCAGACACTGCCAAGTATAGGTAACATTTTTCATCTACCTTTGGGGTGTGAAGCAAAGGTGGGCTCGATAGATATTGCTTTAATTCTTCTAAAGCTTTCTGACATTCCGGGGTCTATGCAAAATCATTTTTCTCTTTAAGCAAAGAGAAGAATCGATGACTCCAATATGATGACCTCAAAATGAACTGACCCAAGGCAACAATTCGTCCCGTTAACCTTTGCATGGCCTTCATGCTATCCACGACCATGATATCCTCGATGGACTTGATCTTATCGGGGTTAATTTTGATACCCCGATTTGATACCATGAAGCTGAGGAACTTACCTAAGCTAACTCCGAAGGCACATTTTGAACAAGTCAAATGGTCCTCTATGCTTAGGGACTTAACCAACATATCATCAATGTAAACTTTCATTGTTTTACCTATTTGTTCTTCGAACATTTTGTTGACCAGGCGTTGATATGTAGCTCCCACATTTTTTAGGCCGAAGGGCATAATGTTGTAACAATAAGTTCCAAATTAGTAATAAACAAAGTCTTTTCCTGGTCTTTCCTGGTCCTCAAGGTTCATTTGAATTTGGTTGTACCCGGAGTAAGCATCAAGAAAAGTCAGGATCTCATGGTCGGTCGTGGCATCGATCATACCATTAATGTTGGGCAGTGGGAAAGAGTCTTTCGGGCATGCTTTGTTCAAGTCCTTATAGTCTACACACATTCTAAGTTTATTTCCTTTTTAGGAACTACAACTACATTGGATAACCATCCGGGGTACTTTACCTCCCGAATAGATCCTATTTTAAGAAGTTTGGTTACCTCGTCCTTTATGAACGCATGTTTCGCCTCGGACTGGGCCTCCTTTTTTGCTTTACCGGTTTGAACCTGGGGTCGATGCTTAGCCGATGTGTGGTGATTTCCTGTGGAATTCCTGTCATATCTAAATGGGACCAAGCAAAGTAATCCATAATATCTATAATAAATTGAATGAGTTTTTTCCTGAGTTCGGGGGTTAATCCCGTTCCTAGGTATACCTTTCTCTCGGGCATGTATTCGATTAGTATGACCTGCTCCAGTTCCTCGACAATTGATTCTGTTGCATTAGACTCTTTGGGAGTGATGAAGGTTCGAGGAGTAAGGAAGTCCCGTTCTTCGTCTTTGATTACCTATTGCTTCGATTCCGTCTAGGCTGGGGGCGATGATTGCTATTTAGCCGCCTTCTTACCTTTGGTGCTCGATTTTTCCGAGGTTGAAGGCTCTAGTATCGGTACCACTTTCTCGATTACAAACATCTCCTTTATGGCATGTTGCTCTCCGTAAACTATTTTCACTCCCTCCTCTGTTGGGAACTTCATTATCTGGTGAAAAGTTGAAGGCATTGCCCTCATGTTGTGTATCCATGGTCTCCCGAGGAGTGCATTATACCTCATGTCGCCTTTGATGACATGGAATTTCGTGTCTTGTACGGTTCCAGCTATATTTATTGGTAGGATTATCTCCCCCTTTGTTGTTTTGCTTGCCATATTAAAGCCATTCAGGACCCGGGACGCAGGTACAATCCGATCTTGTAGGCTGAGTCATTCCACGACCCTCGATCTAATTATATTTGCTGAGCTACCTGGATCTACTAGAACATGCTCAACTTGAATTTTATTTAAAAGAATAGCAATTACCAGGGCGTCGTTGTACGATTGGGAGACGCCTTCTACTTCCTCGTCACAGAATGATAGGATATCCTCAGACACATAGCTCCGAGTCTATTTTTCTCTGGTGATCAATACTTTGGTGTGTTTGAACACAGGTCCTTATGGGATTTCGACACCGCCAACGATCATGTGGATTACATGTTGTGGTTCTTCCTGCTTATTTTTTCTTGCATATCTCTCCCTAAAATAGTTTTTAGCCCGATCACTGTGGAATTCTCAAAGGTGACCTTCGTTGAATAGCCGAGCTACCTCCTCCCTTAGCTGCCTGCAGTCTTCAGTTTTATGGCCATGTGTGCCATGATACTTACACATCAAATTCGAATTCCTCTTAGAAGGATCGGTTTGGATAGGCCTGGTCCACCTAGAATCTTTGATTCACGTCAACATTGAAATTATAATCTAACAATCGAGGCGCCTCCGCGGAATCGGTATGTTTATCGAACCCGCTTTTTCTCATGCGTCCTTGAGATATTTGACCTCGATCGTTTCTCTGATCGTTCTGAGGTGTGTTACAGCCTGTACGATTGTTTCTCCGGTTAACATATGACTGATACCATTATTTGTTTGACCTCAATTCCTTGTCTATATTCCTCGGCTGGTCAGCTGTTAGGATGAACTAAACTCGAGAGGGCTCCTAACTGGTCGTTATCGACCCTAATCTTTGTTTGGTAACGGTTATGTACGTTTGAACACGTCACACCTGGATACTCAATCTGATTCTGCTTTAGTTATCGAGACACAATCGAACTCTTTTCATTCAAACCCTGCATAAAATCTTGTACTGGCCAGTCATCCGAGACCGGTGGTAACTCTATTCGCTCCATCTGGAACCTAGACACGAACTCCCTTAACATCTCATCATTCCTTTATTTTATCTTGAAGACGTCTGATTTTCTTGTTGCCGCCTTTATGGCTCTGGCATGTGCTTTCACGAAGGCATCTGCTAACATAGCAAATGAATCAATAGAATTAGGAAGCAAGTTGTGATACCAAATCATAGCTCCTTTTGATAATGTTTCTCCAAATTTTGTTAACAATACTGATTCGATCTCATTGTCGTTCAAGTATTTCCTTTGATACCTCAAGTGTATGAAGTAATATGTTTGTTAGGGTCGGTTGTCCCGTTATACTTGGGTATATCGGGCATGCAAAACTTCTTAGGAATGGGCATCAGAGCCGCGCTTTGAGGGAACGATTTTTGTATGAACTTTTTGGCATCTAAACCCTTCAAAATCGGAGGTGCCCCCGGTATCTGGTCAACACGGGAGTTATAAGTCTCCACCTTCTTATCATCATCCTCAATATTCTTTTTCCCCGGACTCGATCCTTTTGGTGAGCTGTTCGAGCATCCTCATAATGGTGGGAATCCGCGAATCATTTCTGTCTGACCTCTCTGGTGCTGGTTCAGCACGTCGAGTGTTTTCTGGTTCAGCTATACTCGAAGTTTTATTCTGACTCTGAAGTTGGGTGATGGCGATCTACTGAGCTTGCAGCATCTCGAATATCACTTGGAGGCTGACTCCCCCATCTCTTAACCTGGTTTTCCTTGGCCCTCGGATCGGGCTTCTCTACGTACAGTCCCTTAGGGGTCTGCGCCTAAATTTGCATCCAAAGCAATGTGTGAACTGACATCAATTGGTTCCACATTTGGCACTTCCCCAGGGTTTATTGGTGGCACACCGACCCCTAAATTATTGTTTTCCCCATGAAATCCAAGACCTTCGTCGTCATGGACAGGTACATTTTGTGAGTTCTACATGTTTAATCCTGAGAATCAGAAAATCTTGACAAGAAAAAGTGTAAAAATAACGTGTGTAATGAGAATCAGTAAAGAAATAATCACTCTTATCTTTAGCCCCACAGTGGACGCCAAACTGTTTACCTCGAAAATACGAGTAACAATTAAATTTGATTTGTGGCTTTAAAAATATGTGATTTAATTCAATACCAATTAAAAATCAAGAAATATAGGGTGTAGATGAAAGAAATGAATGAATCAAACCAGTGTTACTTAAGCAGTTGATTTCGAGCTTAGTGACCTCAAGATGGACCAAGAACAATAAAGTAAAATGACAACTCTGATGAATAATAAGCAAGAAAAGTAGGATAGTATATTCTTTGCCAATGACCAGATCATGTTACAAATGATTGGAGTGCCCTTTATATAATAGGGAAACCCTAAATAAGGTACATTTCTATTTACAGTAAGGAATATTATTGGTACAGCTGTCTAAGCGCCTCGTACGGACAATCTTATTCTGAAATTCGCGCCATGATCTTGGGCATGTGGCGGGAATCTTGCTCATTCTGTTACAAATACATAATGGCATTATTCGGGGTCGAGCATACTTAGCTTCAATATTCTTCGTACTCTTGTCTTTGGGCATTGCATTCTATCTTCGAGCTCGAGCCTGGTTCGTCGATCTCGAACTCGGCCTTACCCGGACTCGGACCTAAGGCGATTCCTCGAGCCTGGGAAATCGAGTGTACCTGATTTCGACCGTATACAAAGTATGCTAAAGAATGGTAACATTGTTTAGGTGTTGGTTTGAGTGTAGCATTGCGAAGTCAAGAGTTGAGATAAATATAAGAAAGATAATTTCTACCCAAAAGTGGGAGACTTTTCCGTCGATTAAACATAAAAAAGACTACTTGTTTATAAACATTTTACGAAAAGAATTTCCGCCACACTAATTAAACACACTTTCCATAGATAAAGAGAACTTAGATCTGGGGTCTTAATTGCATTACAGATAAATAATTAATTTGGACCAAATTACTGTCCTATGATTTACCTAACACTAAATGAAAATAGTGAATGAAGAGAAAAAAGGAATAATTAACCTAAAAATATTCACTCAACCCTTTAAACTAAAAATAACCTAAAAATATTCACTCAACCCTTTAAACTAAAAATAATTGGTATATATATAGCCTAAGAAATATCTGAGTCTAGGAGTATCATTTTCTTTCTCTCTCTTCTTTTCTAATTTGTCCTGTTGTGGGGTGGCTAGGAGAGGAATAGTTGGTATAGAGGGCAGGGTGGGGTAACCCCACATCTCTTTATTCATATTTTCCTTTAATATGAGTTTGCAGAGAAAAGTGATCAGTCTGACAAGAAGGCAACCTCTCAAGCTTAGAGCTACCCAAGATAGACAGTTAGTTAGACACACATGTGAGTCTGTGTATTTTATCCATTTTCTGTTACTACAATCAACAAAGCTGTCTTGGTTAATATCTTTTCTTCTTCTCCTTCAAGAAAAACAAACAAGGACTTTATTTTCTTGATTGATTGTGAAGTTAAAATTATTCTTCCTGCAATCTGCTTCTATGTACTATCAAGGAACTTCAGATAATATTCATCAAGCCGCTGATGGTAATATTCAGACACTTTATCTGATGAACCCTAACTATATTCATCAAGGGTACACTGACACACAACAACAACAACAACACCAACACTATCAGCAACAAATTATACCCCACGCGCCGCTGCAGCACTTTGTCGGCGTCCCTCTTCCGGCAGTTAGTTTGCACGATCAGAATCATGCCCAGCTTATCCACCGTCTGTGGAACCAAAGTGGTAGTGGTGGTGGAAATGGAAGTCATCACCAATCCCAGATTATACCATCATCCACGGTGGTTTCCGCCACCTCCTGTGGCGGCACCACCACGGACTTGGCCTCTCAGTTGGGGTTTCAGAGGCCAATAACCATGTCGCCGACACAACAACAACAACAACAACAAGGTGGTCTATCGCTAAGCCTTTCTCCTCAACAACAACAAATTAGTTTCAATAACATTTCAGCTCAGAATCAAGTTGGATCAAATATTAATAGAGGATTAGATGGAATTTCCAGCATGGTTTTAGGCTCCAAGTACCTGAAAGCTGCACAAGAGCTTCTAGATGAAGTTGTTAGTGTTGGAAAATGCATCAAATTTAAAGGCGGAGGTGAAATAGAGAAGGAGGAATTAATAAATAAAGAATCAATATTGCCTTTGGCTAGTGATGTGAACACTAGTACTAATAGTGGAGGTGAAAGTAGCAGCAAGCAGAAATATGGAGTTGCTGAACTGACAACTGCTCAAAGACAAGAATTTCAAATGAAGAAAGCCAAGCTTGTTACCATGCTTGAAGAGGTACTACACATATATATCTTCATCTTCTATCCATCTTTTCTTATTTTTCATTTTCCAGCTTCATAATTCTAATTTCATCAAATTAAAAGGATTCATAACTGTAAAAACAATTTAATTATATCTACTCTATTATTTCTCAAAGTTTCATTTTGTGGCGGAGATGAAAAACGTACTATATAAGGGTATAAAATTAAGACCCCAATCACGCTTCTTCTCTGTTGATAATCGAAGCTGACAATGTGTGGCTCTAAAATTTTCTTCTGCGGGTCCAACTAAAGCTAAAGTTAATAGTACACTATAGGACCAAAATACTGTCTTCCCCTAAGCGAAAATTCAAAGCAATAACTCATAAGTATTCACTATGGAGAGCTTTTCAATTTTTATTTTTTTATGGGAACGACAAGGGCTGAATTTAGGCAGCAACGTCACTCTGCCATTTACAATAACCCTTGTAACCCAAAGCACTCTTCAATTTTCTAGTAATTAGAATTACGTGCTCAAATGTTATCGTTGTATCAAAAGGTCTTCTCCACCTTTACTACTAGCCAACATCAAATAATTTCGTGTTATAAAAGGACTTATTGGTATGAAAGGTAATGACCTTTTTTTTTCGGTTGGTTTAGGTGGAGCAAAGATACAGACAGTACCATCACCAAATGCAAATAATTGTATCAACATTCGAGCAAGTAGCAGGAATTGGAACTGCAAAATCATACACTCAACTGGCTTTGCATGCAATTTCGAAGCAATTCCGATGCTTAAAAGATAGTATTGTTGGACAAATAAAGGCGACGAGCAAGAGTTTAGGTGAAGAAGATCAAGGCGTAGGAGGTAAAATTGAAGGGTCACGACTAAAATTTGTAGACCATCATCTTAGGCAACAACGTGCACTTCAACAACTAGGAATGATGCAACCAAATGCTTGGAGACCCCAAAGAGGTTTACCTGAAAGAGCTGTCTCTGTCCTTCGTGCTTGGCTTTTCGAGCATTTTCTTCATCCGTAAGTATTTAATTTTTATACTCACATATATGCACTAATGATGTGAAAAATATCAACCCTCAAATAAAAGTTGCGTTTTTACTAATACTTCTAAAACCAAAGACGGATTAATTAGGATGTCCGATGCCTATTCTTCAGTCTAATTGAATATATTATTTTTTACGTCGAACTATATACATATATATGCATACAATTAAATCACACTCATTTCTAAGTCATTGATTAGTTGTAAACATAAATCTTCTTAAAAATAAATTATCCTTCTCTAATAGAAAGAGCTGCTTTTATATTACCATGTTCTTGTCACTAATATCTTTGTTGTAATTTTTGTTTTTAACAAGGACAATTATTTAGTTATTTATTTTGGTTTTTGTATCGCAGTTATCCCAAGGATTCAGACAAAATCATGCTTGCGAAGCAAACCGGGCTAACAAGGAGCCAGGTTCTTGGACACACATTCTACTATTATTAATTCTTGATTAATTAGTTCTTTTTCTTATTTATAAAAAAATCCATTGTAGGTCTCCAACTGGTTCATAAATGCTCGAGTTCGACTATGGAAGCCAATGGTGGAAGAAATGTACTTGGAAGAAGTGAAGAATAATCAAGAACAGAATAGCTCATCAGAAGAAAACAAAAACAAAAATGATCAATCCAACAAAGAGAAAATGGTCTCAAAATCAAGTGCTCCACAAGAAAATGGCACTCCAACAGAAATTGCAACCTCAACTTGTTCAACTTCTCCTACTGCATGTGGCTCATTTCAAGCAGTACAAGCTCACAACTTTTCCTTTCTTGGTTCATTAAACATGGAAAATAATACTACTGCTAAAAAGCCAAGAAATTATGACATGCATAATAATTCTCCAAGTAGTATTCTTTCATCGGTGGACATGGCCGAAACCAAAGCTAGAGATCATCAATCAACCAAAGGCTTCAACCCTTTAATGGATGCAGCAGCAGTATATACAATGGGAGAATTTGGAAGGTTTAATCCGCATGAACAAATGGCAGCAACAAATTTTCATGGAAATAATGGTGTCTCTCTTACTTTAGGGCTTCCTCCTAATTCTGAAAACCTGAGCCAACAGAGTTACCAAAATACTATTGAGTTCAATAGAATGAGCTATGAGAACATTGATTTTCAGAATAAGCGGTTCCCTTCTCAACTATTACCAGATTTTGTTGCAGGTAATCTTGGAACATGAAAAGTATACAATTTCTAGTATATAGGAAATATTCTTTTTTTATATATAGAAAAAAAAAGAGATTTGTACTTTAGTGTATAGATAGAGTCTGCTTAATTAGTATAGGTCATACTTCCAATTGTCAGAGAAGAGATATACAACCAGCAGAATTGGG
>MU683775.1:78659-91460 GCA_026770625.1 Nicotiana glauca
AAAACTCGCTCTCAGGAATATTTTGATAAATTTGCCCTGGGTGGTTTCCTTCACAATATCCATAAGGAGGATCAAAAGAAGAATTACCAACAACAAAATTCTCATAATTCCATGATGTCATGTTTCTCAAATAAACAAATAAAATTAAAATAAAAAAAATAATAAAAAAATCAAATAATAAAATAAAAGTTCAAACTTGAAACCTAGCAATATGTACACCTACAACTAAACCGTTATTTCTCCGGCAACGAAACCAAAATTTGATCACGCCCAACTATGCCTTATAAAAAGGACAATGCGATCGTTGCAAATATAATCCGGTTTACAAGTCCGGAGTCGAATCCCACAGAGAATTAAGGTTTAGCTACAGCTTTTCACTATTACCAAGAAGACAAGCTTGAACAATTCCTAACTTGTAGATATTTAGATTCTTGTGTTTAACTAATTAACTAACAAATTAACTCAATTAAAAACTAAATATAGTAAGGGTTAGAGACAAGATTAAGGAGGTCTAGAGTTATAATTTCCCCAATTGTCGGAATCCTTCCCGCTATGTCTTCTATAATTTCACCTAAGTATTCTCTACCAATCATGAGCACTCTTATTACCGTAAATCTCTCCCGAGTAATTACGATAATTTACTAGACGCACTCTCCCGATCTACGCTAGCTGGCTTTTAATACAGCTCACTTCAGATTGCACCCAAGGCTTCGTTATCCCTAATCCCACCTTTAAACCCTCGGTTATTGATCCCTCATATACACTGGGAGTGGTGTTGTTCAACAATTACCTAATTATGCACTCTCTCCCGAGTTATGCATACTAAATAGGCACGGTTAATTGAGAGCTCTTCAATCAACCAGAATATAAACGTAGTTGAACAAATAGAGAAAAGCTATGGCTCAATTATATAAAAACATAACAAGAATTTATCCTACAAAAGGTTCTATCAAAACTCTAGATAACAAATTAGCTATTCATAATAGTATGTAAAACTACAATACTAAAAGTCATAACCAACAATGAAAAATAGGAAGAGGAAGGAAAAACTCGTAGAAGAATTCTCCGCCTTGCTCCCAATGTGTTCTTGCCTCCAAGGGTGTTGTCTAACCCTAAAGTAGTGTCTCTTGCCTCCTTAGGTCTAATTTGTGTTCAAAATATGTCCCCTCCCTGTTCTTGGCCGGCCTTCTTTGTTTTATATAGGGTTTAGGGCTTAAAATCCCATATTTTGCACATAAGTCCCTGAAATTTCCGCCTCCTGCCGTGGTTTTGCCGCGGTTTTGCCGCGGTCGCAGTCAAACCGCGGCCAAACATGGCCTCTGATTCTTCAATTATCTGCGTCTGCACTCTGCCGTGGTTCTGCCGCGGTCTCGGTGAAACGGCGATTTTTCACCTTGTTTCGTTTAGAATTTGGAAAAACTCAAAACATGAAAGTTGTAGCTATTTGAGTTATCTTTCCAACTATATATTATGTAGCCAAAATGGAGTTTTGAGTAAAACGTTATGGGCATTTTACTAGACAGTGCACAATATGCCTCATCGAGTCTTCGTTTGTTCTCAACCATCAAATTTGACCCCCGAACACGATCCCGGCTTAATTCTTTGAGCTTTTACTCAGACGTCAAAGCTTCAAATTATTTAAATTCATTCCATAACATCTATATAGCTCGAAATCACACCTACAAGGTATAAAACACACAATTAGTGCAAAACACTAGCGATTAAAGCGCAAACTCAACTAAAGTGCAGTAAATTAGAGTGTGATAATCGACTTAAACACGTAATTATAGCCTATCATCAAAGTTCTAGGCATCAAATGCAACGCACTGAATAACGCAAAACCTTACACATACATGGCACATAACTCACTCAGGATTGGATTCATAGACACTCTGGTCAAAATAGTTAAGCAAAGTTAAGATAATACAATTTAAGGTACTTCTACAAGAGTCAAAAACTAAGCCTAAGCGTCACAACCAAAGTACTCACTATTCTCTAGGCATAGCAAAGTCAAGAGATATTGCTTCAATTCAAAGCACAACACAATGACTCTAATTCCCAAAAAAAACTAACTACACTCGGTTCAAATAAAACCCTTGAAAAAGAACCGTGACCCAAAGAAAAAGCAAGGGGGAGTTACTACACTACCTAAAACAAAACTAAAAATCTTTTTAGTATTTTCTTTAGACTTACTTCCCTCAAGAAAACTGTCTAGAAGATCCGTCATCAGGAAAAGTCCAATCTTTAAAAAAACAAACATAGCTAAAGTAGCATGAAAAGCCACCCAGACAATCTCCTCACCCCCACTTAAAATTATGCATTGTCCCCAATGCACATCCATACATACAAGAGGGTAAAAGAAATTCCCTGATAGGCCAAAGGCCGAAGCACTAGCAGCTCATGGGGTACTCAGACTTCTCCCAGCTTGATCCTTTGTGTGAGTACCTTACACTTAGTTCCAACCATTTCATTTGTTGGTGCATCCTTCCAATACCTTTGCTTTCCATGCTCCTAGCAAATAAAAAATTGACACTACAAAAATAATATAATTAAAAAAAATAATAAAAATAATAAAAAAATCAATAAAGTTCGGTTGCCTCCCAACAAGCGCTTGATTTAACGTCGCGGCACGACGCGAATTACTTTTTGCCTCCACCTCGAGCTTATGAATCGAACCCTCAATTAGGCATCAAGTTTTCGGCTATGCTCCAGGGGTGGAGGAACAAATCTAACTGGCCCAAGCAACCATTGCACTATTATATACTTCTTGGCTTTTAGATGAGGTATGTAGTCCAGTCTTTCTGGCAAGAAAAATTCCAGAATGTAGGCACCTTGTTCCTCATTCCTTGACTTCTCAATCGGCTCGGATAACTCTATTTTCATATTGTCATCCAAGCACAATGTAGAAAAATTCTGCGCACACACACATGAATTTCAGGACTTTCAGCATCCTCAACATCAATGATACTAGAGTCAACAAAATTTGTATCCTCAATGTCCTTGGTTGACTCTAGACTCACTTCTTCATCTTCAAATTCTAGTTGGCTAGGTTGTTGATGTTCTACTCTGACCTCCCCAATTAACACCTCCAATTCATGCTCTTTTTGGCTACTATCCTTAATATTGGCTTGTTGGGCATTAAAAGCTCCAACCACTTGACTCAATTGATCCTCCAACTTGCGAATAGTTGCCTCTTGCCTTTCTATATGCACTTGTTTTTCATTGTTTTGTTCTATAAGGCACTTTAGCATATCCTTGATCTCCTTCAGGTCCGCATTCCCAGGTTCTTTGTTCCTATTAACTTCATAAGAAAAGGTAGAACCATCATAGTAAGGGGTTGGGGGAAAATAAGAAATATAAGCACAACCATAAAGACCATTTTGACAACCACACACATCACACACATTCCACAAATAAGATTGAGTTGATGCACATAACTCGCTCTTAGGAATGTTTTGAAATTTTTTCCATGGGTGGTTTCCTTCACAATATGTATTGAGATCAATAGTAGAACTATCTATACCTAAATTCCCATAATTCCAAGATGTCATGTTTCTCAAATCAACAGTTATAATAAAATAAAAATACAAAAAAACAAAATTAAAAATCCAAACATTAACTCTAGCAATATATACAGCTACAACTTCACCGTTAGTTTCCCGGCAACGGCGCCATAATTTGATCACGCCCAACTCTAGTCCCAAAAAGGATAAGCGGTCGCTGCAAATATAATACAGTCTAAAAGTCCGGAGTCGAATCCCACAAAGAACTAAGGCTTAGTTGTATTTGTTTAATATCACCATGAAGACAAGATTAAAAATAAATAAACAGCTGAAAACTAACTATGCTTGAATTGTAAGCAATTGAAATAAAAGTCTAAGGTAATGATTTCCCCCGTTGTTGATTTCCTTAGCTGTATGTTTCTTATAGCTTTGACTTAGTTGCCTCTATCATTCATGAACTCTCCAGCTATCATAAATCTCTCTCAAGCAATTATGATAATTTACTAGACGTACTATTTCAAGCTACGCTAGCTAGATTCGCATTACATTTCACTTAGATCGCACCCGAGGTATCGTTATATCTAATCCAACCTCTAAACCCTCGGTTATGACTCTCACCTATACTCCGAGAGTGATGTTGTTCAAACATCTACCTAAATATGCACTCTCTCTCAAGAAGATACATAATAAATAGGAACGGCTAATTGAGGATCCTTTCAATTAACCACAATCAAAACGTAGTTGAACAAATTGAGATAAACAACCAATTCAATACTATATTAATATAACAACCAATTCATCCCCAACGAGTTTCACCAAAACCCTAGAAAACGAATTAGCTATTCATAATAGTAAGTAAAACTACAATATTAAAAATCATAACCAACAATGAAAAATAGGAAGAGGAAGGAAAAACTTGTTGAAGAATTCTCCTCCTTGCTCTCAATGTGTTCTTGCCTTCTTAGGTCTAATTTGTGTCCAAAATATGTCCCCTCATGTTCTTGGCTGGCCTCCTACGTTTAATATAGGGTTTAGGGCTTAAAATCTCGTGTTTTGCACTTTGGTCCCTGAAATTTACATGTCCTGCCGCGATCCCACCGCGGTTACACCAAGACCGAGGCCAGAATGGTCCTCTGAATCTTTGGTAATGTTCTGCCGCGGTGTTCTGTCGCGGTCCCATCGTAACCGCGGTTTTTCACCCTGTTAAATTTGGCATCTTGAAAAACATTAAACATAAAAGTTGTAGCTCTTTGAGTTAGATTTCCAACCATATATTGTACAGACCAAATGGAGTTATGAGCAAAGAGTTATGTTTATTTTACTAGACAGTGCGCAATATGCCTCCTTGAGTCTTCGTTCGTACTTAATTATCAAATTTGATCCCCGAATACGATCCCGGCTTAATTCCTTGGGCTTTTACTCAGACTTCAAAGCTCAAAATCACTTGAATTCATTCCATAACATCTATATAGCTCGGAATCACTCCTACAAGGCATAAAACACACTGTTAGTGCAAAATACTAGCGATTAAAGCGCAAACTCAACTAAAGTGCAGTAAATTAGAGTGTAATAATCGACTAAAATACGTAATTATAGCCTATCATCACTTAGCAATTGTACACCTTACTTGTACTTTTCATTAGATTGCATGCCGTAATACAACAAGCCAATTAGTAATGCTAGATAGAACCTTGTACAGTTTAGTAATAGAGCTGTGATATATAGCAACATCATATCCTTTTGATTTCTCGATCTAGGATAGATAAGTGAAGAAAATTGTTTGTTTTAAGCGTAGAGCGGCCCAAGAGAAAGAAGTAAGTTATGGTGTTTCTCCTAATCTATTGTTTACCCGTAAAACGAGATATTTAAAATTTATAGCGTGGTTTATAGACAAACGGATCGATTTGAATCCAAAATGATAATTAAAACTTAGCGTTAAAATCAAGATAAGATAGCAGATAGCTTGCTTCCGCGAGCAAAGCTTCCGAATACAGCAAAAAGAATATTGATAGACAGAAAATAAAGTATTATTTATCTTGAAATAATGTGTAGCATAAGTTTGTCAGAATTTTCCTATCTTACATTGGTTGAGGAAGTCATTATTTATAGTTATACCTAGGGAAAAAGGTCCTAGGATCAAGCTGCTCTTAAATGACAATAATCGGGGCCATTGATGAATACATAATGAAAAGCTATGAATGCCAAAATTCTCTATTATGGATTGTGTATTTAATACTGAGGAATATTCTTCATTGAATGTCATTTGGTGGCAAATATTCATTTTCCCTCGTTAACAATGTTCCCTTCGGGACTGCTCGGCGCCAACAAAAGTTGTTGTCTTCGTTTTCACTCGCTTCATATTTTGTTTATCTCCGATTCCATATGTCATTCTATCATTCGAGTATATATTGTGAACCGATTTTACTCTATACATATAGTCCCTCTGCTTTCCGGTGGCACATCTTTGTGCCATCAGGAAGTTAGTAAAGATTTCTTTCTTGGCAGAAAATTTTCTGAACCCTTTTGAACAGTTTTTGACGCTTAATTAGACGCACGTCTCTCCGTATTTAATACCCGAACATGTGTTACTCCACAATTTAGCAATACTTTTTCCGATTCTCGAGGTAATCATGGATATAATTTTAGCCACCTATTCCTTTACTTATACACCTCATTCTTCTTCTTTTACCCTTCACAGTTCTACAAACTCTATCAACTTCTTTGCATTCAACTCTCTCATGCTTTCACTCTTCTTTAATCTTCTTCTTCAAAGGACTCCTATTAACTTCTGCTGATCATGGCTTCTTCTTCCAAGAACTTAGGTTCTCTCATTGGTGGGGGTCCAAAGGAGAACAAAAACCAAGAAATCACCGTTGATGCTGACCCCCCTTACGGTGAGAACCATCATTCCTAAAGACTCGACACAGCTAAGAACTTCGAAGAGAAGTTTCCTTCTTCAAGTTCTTGAACTTGGGCTGTTGGAATATACCCTTCTTCCGTCCGCCCTTGCACCATCCCTGATGTGAAGGAGGATTGTGATTGTCATGATCTAAATATCATTGCTACCGAACTGGTGGAACGAGTAACCTTCCCTAAGAATTACATGTACCCATTTACTTTGGGTACATTTTCCTTGAGCAGGGGTATTGAACCCATGATTTTGGAGTTGTGCCACAAATGTCAGATTTGTTTGGCATAGGTGGGACCTTCAGTGTGGTGAACGGTGGCCTGTCTACGGCGGTTGTGCAAGAGATGAAAGAGGAGCTCACCTTGTCTCGCATGATGAATCTCTACTCCCCCAAGATTTTTTGTGGAGGAGTAATAAAGTTTAGAAAACATGGCCACCATGCTTTGCTCACCACCATGGATGATGACAACGATTGTGGATGGATAAAGCGGTTTGTCATTGTTGCCACCAGAGATATCATCCCGGCCATAACTCCATCTTTCCCTGATTTCCGGACTCATACACATAAGTTCAAAGTCTGTCTTTTCTTTTTCTGAAAAAAGGTTGTTTCATGTCGTTACCGATCCTTTTCTTTTAATTATTTCAACAACTCGGTGGACACCACCAAGGTTGAAGGATTGGACCAATGTGTTCAGAAGATTCTGGATATTACCACGCCTAAGATCCGTCGATGGAAAGAAATGGCCCCCAAATACGGACTGAAGGCTAAAAGATCATGGTAAGTTGACCCGTGAAACTGATTTTGTTCCCTATCTCATTTTTGTGCATAAAAAAATTGGTTAACCTCTTTTTCATTGAATTCAGATCTCCGCGAGGCTCTATTGCCATCCATGAGGAGGATGTTTTGGCTGAGGAGGCTACGAGGTTGCTGAAGGAGGCTTTCACCCAAACTGGCGCTATCGGATCTGCTTCTGGTGCAAGCACTTTCTCTCGAATTCTCCGGCCAGAGAACAAGCAACTAAAAAGGCAGTGTTCTTCCTCGGCCAAGGGCAAGAATAAAAAGGTGAATAAAGTCGCGCCCGAGCCAGCCTCAATTGTTGTGATGATTGATGATGATGAGAGGAAGTTAGAGATGAATGGGCTTACCTACAAAGGAGACAACGACCTTCATCAGCTCAACAGAATGCTCAATCTGAAGAGCATATAACCCCAGGGGACTATGCCCAAGCGCTCTAGAGAGAGTTTGATTTGGTGGAGAATACCAATTCTCCCTTTCCATTCCTAGTTGCTGCCTCGGTATAATGAGGTTGAGTACTTGGCCTCTTCTATCCATGGTTGGTGAGAAACCAACAACAAGCAATGCCTTTGGCGCAGCTGCTTCTCAACCCACAATACCATAAGTTTCATCTCCTTCTACGCTAGCCATACCTTCGTCATCGGCAATTGCTACATCATCCCCACTGGCCTTAAACACCCGAGAAGATGATGTCCCTCCTCCCCAATCCCAAGAACATGGGAATATGGGGCACAATTATTCGCCCTCTTCTGCAGATACTCAGAGGAGGAGGAGTGTCTCTCTCTCGGTATCTACTGAGCGCCATCTGTTGTCCTAGCTGGTAGGACTCGCCAATTACCTGAAGCCACTGTTTTAGATAAAGACAAGAAGAAAATACACTCCCTTTTGAGGGTGTATGATAAATAACGCCATGCACAACGCAGCAGCAGTATGGTACTTGTTCTTTTTACTGTCTATTTCCTTTTGACTTGCTATGACAGGATCTCTAACTTGGTTTTTTGCTTCACAGGCTGACTTCCTTAATTCTGAGGGCCTTCAAAAGTTGATCCTCGATAAAGAAAAGCTTACGTCCGAGAGGAATCAACTATTGGCCGAGAGGGACAAAGTTGTTGCTTGCCTCCTGGTGCTGGAAACGCAAGCTACTCAAGCCGGTGAGTTAGAGTCTCGGTTGCAGCAGAGCGAGCCAGAAATGATGGCCCTCAGCCAAGAAGCTTCCTAGTTAAATGTCCAGTTTCAAAAAGCCAATGCTAAATGGTCTGAGGTCCAAAACGCTATGCTTACTTTTTCCGAGCGCGAGGCAGCCTCCACCGAACGGGTAAATAACTTGGAGGTACTTAAATTCCAAGACTGTAGAGGCCGCTACTACCGAGGAGAATCATGCCTAGATAGAGGATAAGTATAAGAGGATCATGGAAAATAATGAGGTTCATATAGCAACTATCTGTGACCTTGATCTTAGCCTTAGTGCTATTAGATCCAAGCGGGATGGCCTTTCGAGCGAGGTTGATCGGCTTAAGTCTCAGAACTCCAACGCCGAGCGCATTCCCTCATAACTGAAAAAAACACATTCTATGTACAGCATGAGGAGAAAAACCTTTGAAGAGGCCAAAGCGGGCGTCATTAATATTGATACCAAAATTGCCAAGGCCCGAGTGTTGGAGTCAACAACTCAAAGATGCCTCCCGGCTTAACCTGATGCAACTAACTCTTTTGGTTCCGGTTCTGAGTTCTCGGGAACCAAGGAAGAACTTAAGGGATGATGAAGAAGGGCAAGATCCCGAGTTGACAGCAGATCCACCTACTTCTCCTAAGAGCGTATATGATTCTTTCCCCCCAAGCTCTGGGGCGATATAGCTTAGTTTTTTGCTTTTGTTTCCTTTATTGTTTTCTTTTCATATTTTTGTACTTGTGTTGTTTGGAACGTTTGATAAATAAAAGTGCTTTTCGTTTAAGCACTGCCCAAAGTTTACTTTTTTGCATCGAATTATGCAAGGCTTCGGGTGCACTTTTCGCCACTAGCATTTGAGTTTTGGTCATAAATTCTTCCGGAACCAACCTTTTACTGTGAGGGTTTCATAAGAGCGGGCCCTCTTATGTTTACATTTCTCTTAAAGAGGACATATCGTGTTCATTCCGGCACTAGCATTTGAAATACTTGGTTAACTTTCAAATGATAAAATTAATTCATCGTTTGGACAAGAAACAAGATAAAAATAAAAGGACTTTGTTTTCTTCCTTCTATCTTCAAAAGTACATATGCATTTATTTTGCTGAAAAATAAATTGCCATTACTTGTGGATAATTTGTACAACTTGTTTTTATGGGGCTAGTTGTGCAGTCCCTGGTCCCGATGAGATATTTTTGTTCTTAAATTTTTGTAGTCCTGGTTTCTGTGGCAATCGGGTTGCCATATTCTCATATCATTCCCCCTAGTATTTGAATGCGAAGAATGCGAATTTGAACACTGGAAGTCTTGCTCCTTTAAGGATTCCACTAGTGAATAGTTGGATAATCTTTGGTCCGGGAGCAAGCTTCATTTCGTATTAGGAACTTTGCTACAAAGCCAAAGATTATCTAACCACTCCCAGTGGCTTTTAGGGAAGGGGCACTCGTGAGTGGTTGAATAGCCTTCGGTCCGATAGCAAGCTTCATTTTCCATTAAGAACTTTGCTATCGAGCCAAAGACTATCTAACTATCTCGCATTGGCTTGTCTTCTCTATGCCTTGTTGTTTAAAGGTCTTATTTCCGTCGATGGCATTTCCTTTGCAGTATCCTTTATGTTGCTTTTTGTTCCGCCGATGGACTTTACCAATCCTTTGTAAATTATGTGCTCTCACCACAATCAAAGAGAAAAATTACTACACACACTCAAACGTGTATTTAAGTATAATTTAAGGACTTACAAATCGAAAGAATTCACTCACTCTCACAAAGAAATTCATGTGCATCTCGAGGTCGTACCATAGGCTTTCCCGTTGTGTATGTCTCTACTAATATATGCTTGTGAAGTCTAGGATCAATTAGGTCTTTTTAGGTTAAAATATAGGCTAAGTGATGGGCAAGATATACTTGGGTATAGTGACTAACCCTCATAAGCACTTTAATACACTACACTTGACTTTAAAATATGCACTCCTTATGACCAATTCAAGCAATGCCACGAAACTACATACACTTTAGTGCTTCTTCTTTAAGCACAATTAGGTATTCACTAGCCCGGATAAGAGGAATATGAGGTATATTTTCTATTTTTTTCTTTTTATTTCAACACTATCCAAATTTAGGTTGCTCCGCTAATGATCTTTCAAAACATACGTGCACCTTTTTGTCTTTCTATGGTTCTACTCAAAAGCTACCCCAACTCTCACCTTACTCTTCTAGCGACTTAAGTGCTTTTGGAGGTAACAGTTCAAAAAGATCTAATTAAGAATAAAAAGGCAATATTGGTTGCCAAAAAAAAGGTTTATAGGCTCGAATGGGCTATCTAAGAATTTTTTTTTCTTAAATTTATGGTGACATGCTAGCTCAATGGAAAATCAAAGAAACGCCTACATCATCTCCTAGACTCACAAAGGTTACTTATTTCGCTTCGATTAAGGAATTGGGCAAGTTCTGGACTAACACAGGATAGCAACGAATGTAATCAAGATCTCACATAACACAATGCACATGACTCACTCCGGATGGGTCACACTCGACTCTTAAGTTAAACAACTAAGCACACTCATCATATTAGTTTAACACATGGAATTAATCACAAGAAGTCAACAAATGAACTTAAGTGTGAAAAGAAAATCACATATATTCTCAAGGCATGTGGTCACATTGAACACGAAGAAGATAATCATCTCAAATGCTACAGCTCTAAGTCTCGGCATAAAACATGCCAAAAATCATAGATACTCAAGTTCTTCTCATTCCATTATCATTTCTAAAAAGAAAAAGAAAATCTTTTTGTATTTTTTTATTTAGTCTTTACTCCCTCAAGAAAACTGTCAAAGAAATCCATCATCGGAAAAAGTCCAAATTATTTGAAAATTCTACCTAAAAAAAAAATTACTGCCCGGTTCAAAGAGTCATCCTTGGAAAAGAACCATGGCCATAAGAAAAACTAAGAGGGATTATTTCTACCTAATTATTTTTTTAATATTTTTTTTAGCATACATAATATAGCACAAGAAATCACTCTGAGATTCTTCTCTCACCCCAAACTTAGGCCTCATTTATTTGCACTTAATGGAGGTCTAAATCTTGATAATTCAGATCTCAGATATTAAGTGCATTTGTTTTTAAAGTCTGAATCTTAATTATTCAGATCTTAATCATTAAGTGTGTTTTTTTTTTACTTCACAACCACTTAATGGGTCTGAATAGGCCCGTGTGATTAAGACCTATAATAAAAACTTAATTTTATTAAGATGCTATCGTCCATATTCATTATTAAACACTGCTACCGCCTACCATTATCAACTACCACCATGTCACCCACCACTACCATACTCAACCACCACTATCATCTTCAATCATAACCGCCACCATTATCGACTGTCACCATCCACTATCCCCACCACTCCTGCCACCATCATTCTCAACTACAACCAACACTCATCCACCTCAACTACCACAACTAACCACCCCATTACCATCAACAACCAGCCGGCACTACCCATTATTATAAACTACCACCACCCTCCACCACCTTCCACAATCACAACTACCACCACCACCTGCCATTATTAACTATCACTATACACCACTACTATCCTCAATCATAATCACCACCACTACTAATCACCACTAGCTACTACCTTGAACCACCACCATTAACTAAAACTACTGCCAGACACAGCTTCTAGTCGGCATTCACAAGTATTACCGTTAGCCATCACCAAGAGCAACTATCATAAAAAAACTATATATTTAATTGATAGAATATTAGATTAAAAAGTATTTCATTTGAATTTTATGTTTATTAATTTTCAAATGAAGATAAATTTTATACATTTAGATGTTCAAATCAAACAGTCTTAATCATTTAGTATTCAGATGTTAATACACATCTTAATATTCAGATGTATATTCAAATTTAGATGTCTTAATCTTAATACACATCTTGATATTAAGATGTGTATTCAGATTCAAACTCTTAATCTTAGAAAACACAAATAAGGCCTTAAAATTGTGCATTTTTTCCAATGAACAACATAAATAATAAGAGGGTAAAAGAAATTTCCTAGTAGGCCAAGGACCGAAGCACTAGCAGCTCATGGGGTACTCAGACTTCTCCCTGGTATTTTCTTTTGTGCGAGCACCCCACACTTAGTTCTAAACTGTTAGATATGTAGTCTTGTCCCACATTGGAATAGGAATAGAATGTCCTTGTATAGTATAGCTATAAATAAGGACCTCTTGTATTGTATTGAACACACAATATATCAATATATCATATTTTCTCCCGTGCCTTCTCACATGGTATCAGAGCAATCGTGAGAGATTTATCGCTGTGCAGAAATTCCAGCGACTCCGGGAAAGAAAATCAGTTGACCGGAAGTCTTTTTCCGGCAATCCACTTTTCGTCAGTGTTGTGCAAAAA